>QLOS01002871.1:0-26662 GCA_003313725.1 Russula sp. MG48 | reverse complement strand
CTTACCGGGTGACCCTTGAAGGTGTCTGCGTGAAAATCGCTATTCCTTATTATCTGACTGTCTTGTGTGCGGCGGGTTCAAAATGCGCTCCAGAAGACGCAACGTTATTGGTTGAACAGCATCAGCGTGTTGTATTATATTACCGGGTCACATCAACCCTCCTAATCTCGTGAGCTACGCGACGATGTTCGTCGATGTTTGCCAGTATCCAGAAACATGAGCAACTTCGGTGCCCGGCGAATGAAGACAAGTAAAAACAGCAACAGGATGGAAGCATGGATGACGTAAGATGGCTAGTGGATCTTGGATAATGCGAAAAGAGAAGATAAGCAAGAGTGTGCGGGGGTAAACAGCCCTGAACAAGAGGCGGTGGCGGGAAAACCCAGAGAAAATCGGTGGGTAGACATAGCGGGCGAAAGGTATAGCAACGGCAACGGTATCCAGGTAGTATCGAGCGAGCGGGGATGATATTTAGAGATCGGTCTAGGCCAAGATTCACAACCCTAGATCTGAACAGGGTGTTAAGCAACTAGTGGATGCGGATGTGAAAGAATGGCGGGACACACCTTGGAGGAGTTTTTTCGCCTCTTCCTCGCCAATCTTTCGAGTAGCGCGTCGCGCAAGCAGTTTCTCTGTACGGAACTTTTCATACAGAACTTCGCGCGTGTGCGTCTTGAGCACCTGGTGTTATATGTGAATCATCGTGTCTAGGGGAAACATCAGAGGGCGGGAAGGTACCCACCTTCATGTGGGTGGACAGCACTGCGGTACGCAGCGCGGCGAAATCGCAATGCGTTGGGTCCAGTACATCCACCGTGCCCCATCGAAACCGCCGCACGAATACCCCCTTCAGGTCGTCCGGCGGCGAAGAGGCGTGGGCAGAAGAGTGTGCTTTCCCGGCAGGCGTGACGGGTGAATCGGAGTAGGGTGCTACCGGAGATGTTTTCTCAGAAATAGCATCTCTGGTACCCGCCTCGGCCGCGGGCTTGAGTCGGTGCCAGCGGTACTTCTCGGGTGCGATAATTGCAAAAGGTAGTAACGAAGACAGATCTGACCGTGCGACGGTCGGTGCAGAGAAGCGTACGTTTGCGACACTCTCGGGGTCCAGTGGGTCAGGCGACTGTGGCTCACGCGCCTCCTCGGCGAGCTCAAGCCGCGAGCGGGACCGGGACCGACGCGGGGGGAGGCTCTGCCGCCCAGTGCGTAGTCTTATGACAGGCCGCGAGGTATGCATGCCGTCTTCGTCATCCGACTCAGATTCCACTTCGTCGGCTGCACTAGATACATCCCCACGGCCGTTGATGGTCGGCGTGAGCTTTCTATCGGCTGTCAAAGTGGCATCCCCAGAAGACGAAGCGTCTGAAAACTTCACGGATTCAGGCGCAAACACGCCGAAGCCGATATCCGCTTCATAGAGTTCGCGCGTAACTGTTGCCTTGACAGCACGCAATTTGTCATCGGTAAGACAATCTGCATGCCCTATGACCGGTAGCACATTGACACGCCCCGCGAGACGCCGGATGACACGAAGCTCTGCGGGAGACATTGTCAAACCGCCTGGGTTACTATCGCAATCAATGTCGGAATCGCCGTCGTCATCAGTAAGGGGGGGCGTCTCGTCTGGATGGTGCGCGGATATGGTTGTTTTGGAAAGGGTCTTGGGGAAGAGGTGACGACGAGCGGTGGATGTGACGATGGAGGAGGGGTCGATGAGGTAGATGCAGCTAAGAAAGGAGATTCAGCGAAAAGTGAGGCACGTGAGCAATGATCCTCACAGATGCACATGCTCGTCGCCTTTACTCTGTCGCACGACTTTGGATTCCTGGGAATAGTGAATTCATTTTTTCTCGCTCATCGAAGATACTGGGGGAAACGCACTTCACTCATGGTGTCTGCGTAAAGGCCGTCGAGGTACTTCATGATGCTTGACACCTGCCTCTCCAACTTGAGCTCACGACCGGGTTCGAAGTCCAGTCCGGGAGTGTCAATCACAGAGAGCAACACGCGATCGAAACGGGACTCGTGAATATCTATCGTAGCAGAGTGGATGCGAGGAGTAGCCTTGACACCGCCGCGCATGAAACGGTCGAATGACGCGCGTTGTTCGGCAGTAGCAGCAGAAGAGATGTCGGCAGTGTCCAGCAGAAGACGCAAAAGGGATGTCTTGCCAGTACCTTGAGCACCGGCAACCTGGACCGCCTCCGTTAGACTTTTCAAGCACGATTTGGCGCGTGAAATCCCGGCTCACCATGAGATTGAACTTTGGTGGCACGCGGGTACGACGCTGACCGACTCGGGTGGTTGGCCCAGAGGTTATAGATGTTTGAAAAGCTGAGGGAGGGTGAGACATATAAATTGAAGAGATTGAACGGTCCCCGCCGTCATGAGAGCGCCCTAGAAATCGACGAAACGGTTTGTGAAATGGCGTGGTGCCGCGTTCATGTGTTTCAAAAGAGATGGGGGCTGCACCTTGAAGTTGCGGTTCCGGAGGGGGCGTGTGGCGAATAGCAGCGATATCGACGAGATCCTCGGGCCACTGAACATCCTGAGAAGTGATATCTGGGAGCGAGGCCTTGCGAAGAGGCGGTTCGACGGGCTCCTTGACTGGTTTCTTGCGGAAGCTACGGAACATGGAAGATAGTGTGAGAGAGGGGCTGGAAGATTAATTATAAATAAAAAAAAGAAAAGAAAAAGGATGTAGTATGTACGGTTACTCTGTACGGAGGAGAAAAAGGAGCGAATTTTGAGGCACAAGAAAGGTAACGGCAAAACCCTGTTTCACTTGGTACATTACGTAACGGCGCTTTATCCCCACTCAACTATACTATACACCTATCCTGTACCACTCTTCACATAACCTCCTCTTAAAGAGGAGTAACCGGAGAAGAATCAAGCCGCATGAAAAAAAAAAAAAAAAAAAAAGATGAAAGGACAACTAACTTCGGCCCCTCAGGGGATACCAAGAACAGCTACCGTCGAAGCCGTCGACCCTCCTTCTACCCGAATTCGCTTCGACGGAGGCTGGTTTTCCACGCGTTCCCTTTCCCGCTCCCGTTCCACCCTATCGTCCTCATGCATATTGTACCCCGAAGCTGTCGCCGATGCCGACGACGACGATGGTCCTGCGGAGACCGGTCCGCTCGATATAGTCGATTCGGACGCTGCCGTACTCCCCTTTCGCCGCGGCCCGCCCGGCGCGTTCGGGTCGTTAACGTAGTTGCAGGTCAGCGATCTTCGCGCGCAACTCGAGCACGTGGGATGGCCACCATCGCATTTTGTCTTCCGCGCTAAAAAAAACAATTTGTTTTGATAAAAACTCCCGGGTCACCGCTCCCCCTTTATTACGTACCCCTGCAGTGATTGCACGCAACCACTTTTGGACCGTAGCTTGACGACGATCGGTTACCTTTTCCAGAAATTGTAGGGGCGCGCTTGCGTTGGGTTGCCACCTCGGGTGGCTGAAGACCCGGAGGAGGAAGCGCCGGCGGGGGCGGCCCCTCCGGAGCTCTGATCGATGGCAATAACGGTGGCGCACTTGCATTGATACCGGTCGGAGCTGAGAGCGCCATCGGCGGCAGCTGACCAGGGCGATCAGTATCCATAAACGGCGCTCCCCGCCTCTCCAGTGACGCCGGATGCGCCGGTTCCGACTTGAGTTGCGGGAACTGCTGAAGCTTCATAGCAGGGATGTCCTCATGCTTTACAAACGTCGATTGCTGTTGAATGACGTCGAGAGGTGGCAGCTCGCGATCTGGACCGACTCGCGCTAGAGGTTTAGACACAGCCTCCGGAGATGCCGAGGGTTCTATTTCGACCGAACGTTCGTCCCCACTTGCGCCTTCGCTGTCGCTGTTGTTCAAATTTCGCCGCTGGCGCATGCCACCGCGTCGCTTCTGGGGCACCATGTAATCACACGAGTTTGACCTCTTGAGGCATTGATGACACGCGGGTCGCCCACCATCGCATTTTAGTTTGCGTGCTATAACACACGGAACATCAGTAAAACCTACACAGCTGTGAAACAAGAGAGCCCGTACAGCGACAAAAATTGCACGCAACCGTGATCTTCTTCGCGCGCTGCCGGCTTACTTCTACGAAGAATAACACACAACTCGATCAGTCATACAATAGCCCGGTAAACTTCCGCGAGAGGCCACTGACTTGTCGATGCCCTGTTATTTTCTTGACCTGAATCAGACAAGCCAGAATTGATAGGGGGCCCGGGCCCATCCATCACAGGCATTTGACGCGACCCAGAAATCGCAGAATGACGAGACATGTCGGAGTGTAGGAGAGGTGCGTCTATGGTAAGAATGGGACGACTGGAGAGTGGTGGCAACTGCCCGTTGGCTTGTACAGGCCGGGGTTCACCAGGGTGATGTTGCATCATATACTCCGCCCTGAACTTATCATACAGATATTCGCGTGTATACCTCTGCAAGGTCTAAAAAGATACCTTTCATATCAAACAATGACTCGATGAAAGTGCCATTCTCACCTGCATATGATGGAAAATCGCTTGTCGAAGGGGAAGGAAGTCAGAGTGGTTGGAGTCAAGCACGTCAAGGAAGCCCCAGCGATAGCTGCGAGTGAATTTACCCCGAATCAGCTTGTTCGAGGAACTATTGGGAGACGAGATGTGACCAGGAGTGTATTGTAGCACAAGCTCGTGACGCGACAGAGCTGGGCGATTGACGCCATCACTGTGGGAATAACAGTCTGGAGCGATCAACGCGTACGGCAGCCGCAGAAAGGAAGGGGTCACGGGAGAGGTAGGCGACGAGCTGCTAGGCGAAGATGAAGACCCATTGGGCAGACCATTAAAAGTTTTATTGTCACCATTCGATGGTGGGTGGGTGTCAACGTCGAATATTCCAAAGCCGATACCCGCTTCAGCCAGATCTCGTCTTATAGCCAATTTGATCGCAGCGAGCCGGTCGTTGGTGAGTGTGTCGGCTCGGGCGATGACGGGCAGAACATTGACTCGGGAGGAGAGTGTGCGAATTATATTGATCTCCGCCTGAGGTAGGACTGGTCGACGGAGAAGTGGGTTGGTGGTGACCGGGGGTTCGAGAATTACAGGTTCGGCGTCGGGCTGGGACACATTATTGGTGTGGGTGCGTGGAAGAAGCGGGGCTGGTGGACGGATGGCGAATGGCGGAATAATAGCATCGGGATCTAAGAAATAGATGCACCTGTCAGGGAAACGGGTATGATAGTGAGTCCATGGGAAAGGAATTCGATGGAGACGCCCGCAGGAGCGGATGGGTAACATACAGGTGGACATGGTGGTCGCCTGCCCGGGCTTTGTACTCCTGTGACGACGGGCGAATGAGCGAGCGTGCCAAGACAATAACGGGTAACGGCGACGCACATCTTCCAGGCTTTCTGAGAACTTTGTCTCGACATGCCGGAGGATGTCACCTACAACTCTTTCGGAAGCCACCTCATCCCGGGCATCAAGGGACGGGGTGTCTGTGAGGGTGAGGGAAATAGTCTGATGCTGGCAATTTTCGAGGAGGTCTAACTCAATGTTGAACGAGACGGTGCGTATGTGAGAAGTGTGGCCAGCACATCCTTGGACGAACTTGGCGACGGATGCGAGCTGTTCCTGAGAGGTGGTCGAGGCAATGTCGCTGGTGTCTAGGAGGAGGCGGAGAAAGGCGGTTTTTCCCGTTGCCTGTCCGGCCACCATGAGGGAGTATCCGCTGGAAGGTCCGTCACCCCGAGCAGCGATAGAACCATTCCGTGAAGGGAGGAGAGGCGGAGCAGGCTGTGCCGGATAGGATGAGAGTTGGTGGTCTTGGGATGGTAGCCTGTCGAGACGGTCCTCCTGGTCACGCCGAGCGCGTTGGTCGATTTTGTCCATGGCGGGGGGAAGAAAAGGAGTGAACGGGCCCAGCGGAGAGCGGTTGGCTGGCCGTGGCTTGGCCTGGCTAACTGAGGGGACGCGGTGCGGGGCACTGAATTCCCCGGCCGGACTTACGTTCCTTTCTCTCCGCGGCGCCGCTCCGGCCTCATATCCCAACTCTGTTCCGAGCCATTCCACCAATCCCAATTCGTTCGGTGGGCTCTTTCCCCCACTTCTCAATGGAAATAACAAGCTCATCACTTCCATAACATTCTTACGACCGTCCCGTTCCACGTTCGACTTCACCCTCACGGCCGCCCATCGCGCGCACCCTCATAAACTGCACCTTCTCACCGTGGTCATGCAAAGAAACTCTGTCCCGTAGCGGCGGATCAGAAGCAACTGCGCCTTCCGCTCGAGGTCTAGAACCCCTCCCCTTATCCTCGTGCGTTGCTTTCCGCGGCTTCCGATAACACCTGCCTTCTCAAAATCGCTGTATTCACTTGTCCGTCACCTTTTGGGCCCCCCTTGCCATATCAAGGCTTCCCAACGGAGCTGCGCTTGACCTACCCCGAGAACCCCTCACAACTCCGAGAAACGTGATTGATTACCGGCGCCAACGGGACTACAGCAGCGTGAGATCGGTATTAATACTGCATGGGCAGTTGCACCATCGAAAAGACCAAAATACTCTAATTGATAATAGAATCAGGTTCGCAAGAGGCGTCAGCTTGAAAAAAGTTTATTAGTCTTACTTGAAGGGCCGAGGAAGATACCCGCCCTGATAGTGGCGATAGTCCTTTCCTTTGTCTCCCGAGGCGTCTACCCTTTATCTCTCACCATCTCGCCAGTAGTCGCGAATTAGGCTCGGCCTTCCGGCCCTTGGGCCTTGGATCAGACCCAGACCCGAGGGTCGGAGCTGGCCACAACAACGCTTAGGACAGCACCCCACCTGACTCAATACGTCTTTTAGCACATAAGTCGCACTTAGGTAGCACAAGTCAGTCAATGGCCATAAAGTGACTCGCCGTTATTTGTACACGTTGACATGCTCATGGTTGACCTCATCAGCATAGCGGGGGTAAATGGGGTCAGATTGGGCCAGATACTTTGTCGAACTGCAAATGCAATTCCAAGGAAGAGACGCCGAAATACGTTCGAGTGAACCAACAACGGGGCACTCCAGAACGCACGGGAAGCCAGTCTGATGCCCCCAGATTGATGCCTACAACTTCGGATTAGTAAGGCGCACGAGGTAGCAATGTGCCTAATGGGTCCAGCGAGGAAATCAGATTTTGACCCTCACCTTTAAGTGTAATAAACTAAATATAAGGGAGATACAAGCAATATAAGTGAAAATAAGCTAATTTAGAGTTTTCCTAATGCACCACCTCTAACCTCGCCGAAGATCCCTGCGTCGCGTCATTAACCAATATTGTTCTTCATCGTCTGCTTCCGCCACTCTCCTTAGCCCAGGTATTTGCCTCGGAAGGGTACAGAGTCATGCTTTCCTCCTCCAAAACACCAGTGTCTGGCGTGTAAATTATCCAATAAATATCAAGTCGTGCAATCATGTGACGGTCCAACCTGGCAAAGTGAACGATGTCAGAAAGGCCCTATCGAGGCTGCCCGCCCGCCACCGGTGGTTCCGACCCTCCTCACCGTTGGTTGGCGGTAGTTCAAGGCTGTCCGCACTGGGCGCCTGTATTGGAGGGAAGGGCATGTCAAAAGCAGTGCTGGGAAAGGGGGGCCGTCCATCTTCGGGTGTCGATCGTTGCGTGCGTGCCAGTGCGCCTGTCCCGCGGCCTTTCGCAAGCTTCCTACTCCCCCTCGGAGCTTTACCAGGACCTCGTCGTCGGGGTGCGGCCTGATAGACGCACTCCCCTCGTCTCTTCTCACATGCCTTGCACGTTGGCCTTTCACCGCTGCAGCCGAGCTTCCTTCCTGAAGGGAGAGAAATTACGTCAACAATGCGAAAAAAAGAACGGACCCACAATGTGGCGTCCACAAGCAGCCACAAGCGCGCTGTGACTTCTTGTGAACATCATTCAATTACACCTACCTCTACAGAAATTGCATGCAATTTCCGTCTTCTTTTTGAACCTCCGTAAAGGGGGCGACCCCTCTTCCAGTAAATCGTTGGTTCGCTGCTTTCCCTTGCGCACAGCCTTCTTGGGATTCACCTCTTCTACTGGATCCCCTTTGCCAGCCTCAGAGGAAGAACCATCGACCGTTGTCGGTGGTCCTGGTACGTCCAGAAAAACAGAATCAAGCAGTGGGCTTACAAAGTCATCTGGACCTGGAAGTTCCGGGAGACCGTGGGGAGCAGTGGACTGTATGTATTGCTGGTCGTGCGCTTGATCGGATGCAGCACTTGCGTTTGAATCGAGGCGGTCATATACCCGCGCACTCAGTCCTTCGGGCACAGCAACATAGGGTATCGAGCTGAGCCGACTAGAAGACGGTTCTGCTAGTGCTCTCTGCGGCCGAATAGTTTGAGAACTGAAGGAGTATCCTGTCCAACGTAATTCGTCAGACCGCTAACATGGGAGCTGATTAGAGGGGCGTACGAGAGTGGCCTTCGAGTAGTTCGATGTGCGCCGATCGCCAATCTGAAGAGTGTGGCCTGCGTGGTGAAGAGTAGCTCCCCCCCCAGCTGGAATCGTCGGCGCGCGTATAACTTTCGGCATGGCCTATGCGCTGCTGGGGAGGAAAGCGCTCATCCCAGAAAGGAACGTCGGTCTGGGGAACATCGGTCTGCCAGCAATGTGTCGTCTCGACGTCCTGATTTTCGGCAGCCGGGACCACAAGCTCTCGTGAGGTATTCGGCGGGGGAGGATACGTGTAATATGCCGGGTCAGTCGTAGACCGCGGCCCACCAGACCACAAAGTTTGTGGGTGGTCCGCAATGATCGACACGCCTTGCGATGACTGTGGTGCAGACCTTACTAGGTGTCTGTGCAACGGAGGGGGCAGAGAGCTTCGGCGGCTGGGACTTGGGGAACGGTCGTGCTCCTCCATAATTGGGGGTGTTGTCGGGGCCACCGGCCAGGGTTAGCAGCTGAAACTGGGACGGGAAGGGGGAAAACTTTGGACTGGACTCTCGACGAAGCAATCAGTCCGAAGGCGTGGAGAAAATTCGTCGGCCCATTCGTGATCGCACAAAAAGGCGGACAGACAGGCGAGCAGAGGGGNNNNGGGGAGCAATAACAGGGGTCCCACCGGCGACGAATTGCCCATAAGGTTTGCTTCCGCTAACATATCCCTGCTCCATAAAATTCTGAGTGAGGGGCTACCGCAGCGTACAATCATGCAAACTCTTCTGGTCCCTCCCCAGAATTTATCTACAGGCCTGTTTGAAGGGGGGACGCAGAATTTCATCACAAGCGCCTTTACAACGACCTTGTGGCCGATCCATAATTCCCGCATAGCTCTGGAAGGAACTCCACACTTTGTGATAGGAATGCTCTTCTCAATCGCCTTCATTCCCGCCCTTATTTTTTTCCCTACGAGGACTAGATGCTCTGAGCAGAGAATGCAATGCTGGAGACACTGGCAAAGATCTTAGCGAGGAAGAATCTCCAAACGTGGTATTTTCGGACCGAGGACTTGGTCCTCGACAACTCAAAAGGTTCACCCTCACCCTGACACGTCGTTACAGCGCAACCCTCCAGAAAAAAAAAACACGTTTGGCGATAAGGGATAAAAAACAGCTGAGGAGTCTCGTCGCGTCGTACTATTTGTATGTACCGTACATGACCACACACCAGTCCAATTTTTTTTCTCCCCCCGATCTGGGTAGATCGACTCGATGGATGGTCTCAGATTCACAAATCAATGATGGAAACATCTCGAGGAATCTCCCTTGTATACGTATATATAATTTTGTTTTGTGCCTAACCACCTCGAAGCTACCCCCAAGTCGTTCGCAAATGATTGAACAGAGGGCGTGGCCGTGTGAGGGAGACAGATCAGTAGAGGGGCTCCGAGTCCAGCCACACTGGCAGAACCGCTTAGTGCATGGCTGACTAATCAAAAAGTTCATTGATCTGACAGAGCCACAGACGCTCATTGGTTGGTTCCGGACGGACATGTCGAAGCTGTTGGCTCGTAGCTCGAGGAGATATGCTATACAAGCATCTTCCAGGACGTTTTCGTCACGCCCTCCAAATATGGACGAAAAACCTGTCATGAACAGATACTCCAGGACAGTTACACACCCAAAAGACCAAGGAGCCAGCCAGGCAAGTTTCGTAGTATTTGAACCGCAAATGATTGGTGTTCACCTTCACCTTGGGCGATCACCATTTAGGCGATGCTTTATGCTACGGACGGTATCCGTTCCGATGATGATTTCAACAAAGCTATGGTCGGAGTAGCGAGTGTTTGGCGCGTAGTTCCTTTCATTGGCCCTTGCCTCAACTGATCAACCCGTAGGTATGAAGGTAACCCGTAAGTTTCGCTCATTCGGCCCTTTTTTGTGAATATTAAGAGATCCCCTTCAAGTTGCAATGGCCATTTACTGAGCTTAGGGCAGCGTGCCAAGGGTTCGCTCTCTAATGCTGGCATCGTAGGGTACCAGTTTGGCACTGTTGGCGTCAGCGACGGCATCAGTATGGGAACTCGTGGGATGTCCTATTCTCTCCAATCTAGGGACCTCATTGCCGACCAAGTCGAGACTGCTGCCGGCGGACATTGGCTCGATGGTATGGTCGTTGTTCCGGGATGTGACAAAAATATGCCTGGTGTCCTCATGGCTCGTACGCAGCTTTCTATACATGTCCTTTACTTTTCTGGTGCAATACTAATGCTGGTTTTTAAAGTTGGTAGACTGAACCGTCCCGGTCTCATGGTATACGGTGGCACCATCCGTCCTGGTTCGTGCGAAGGTGCCCCCCAATTAGACATTGTTTCCGCTTTCCAGTCATACGGGAAATATTTGCAAGACGGTCAAACACCCGAAGCGGAGAAGGAACGGTACAATACTGTGCGGCATGCGTGTCCGGGTCCAGGTGCATGCGGAGGGGTATGAAATGTTTAATCATTCAAAACCCCTCAAGCTTATATCAAAGAAAGATGTACACCGCAAATACGATGGCCAGCGCTGCAGAGGCTCTCGGCATGACATTACCGGGCTCATCTTCGTTTCCGGCTGAAAGCCAAGAGAAGCTTGCCGAATGCGACTCAGTCGGAGCAGCGATGCATAATCTCTTGGAAAAGAACATTCTTCCCAGACACATCATGACTCGATCCGCCTTCGAAAATGCAATGGTGTGTGTAGTTTGCTTTATTCCAGGGCGTAGTCTCCAACTTTATCGCCGTTCTTTCGCTGCTAGGTTCTAACCATGATTCTCGGCGGCTCTACCAACGCAGTTCTACACCTTATTGCTATCGCCCATTCTGTAGGCATAAAGCTAGAGCTGTCCGACTTCCAAAACGTGTCAGATCGAGTGCCTTTCATTGCAGATCTCAAGCCCAGCGGTAAATATGTGATGGAAGATGTATATAAGATCGGTGGCATTCCTAGTAAGTACTTGTGAGCTCCTTACAACCTCTGTCGGGTCCTCACGCAATGTAGAGGTCCTCGCATACCTCTTAAAAAAGAACCTCATCGATGGCAATAACATGACTGTCACTGGTCGGACTTTGGGAGAAAACCTTGAACGCTGGACTCATGAACATGGAGAGCTATCAAATGACCAGGACGTCATCCGACCCTTGGAGAGACCCATCAAGGAGACTGGCCACATCAGGTTCGTCCCAGACGAGCTATTCTCCCTTTGTTCTAACGTGGCGCTATAGAGTACTCACAGGTAACTTAGCGCCCGGAGGTGCGATAGCGAAGATCACCGGCAAGGAGGGTCTTGGATTCACCGGAAAGGCGCGTGCGTTTGATTCTGAAGACGAATTTGTACACGCTGTGGAGAGCGGGTCAATCAAAAAGGGTGAAAGGACCGTTGTCGTTCTGAGGTATCTCGGACCGAAAGGTGGCCCCGGTATGTCACTTGAAAGGTCTGAAGTTGGGGCTATTGACTAGACAGAAACGTGATATCAGGCATGCCAGAAATGCTCAAACCCACAAGTCTGATTATGGGCGCCGGGCTTGGCCAAGACGTGGCCTGCGTGACTGACGGAAGATTTAGTGGAGGGTGAGTACCTCGCACCACAACTCCCTGTCCCCAGGTGTTCCTGAAGCACGTTGCGCCGATCTTGATTTGCTTTTGCAAAGCTCCCATGGGTTCGTCATTGGCCATGTTGTCCCTGAAGCTCAAGTAGGTGGCCCTATTGCGCTTGTCCGCGACGGCGATATTATCTCGGTGGACGCCATCAAAAATACAATCGACCTCCAGGTACCTGCAGACGAGCTTCAACGTCGCCGGCGGGAGTGGACCGCCCCACCATTCAAGGTGCACCAGGGGACTTTGTACAAGTATATTAAAATTGTGGAGGATGCCAGCCACGGGTGCATTACTGATGCATGAGCCTCGTTTATCGCGCTGCAGTGCCGCGGCCTCTCCCCAGGGTATAGAAGTCAGTGTGAAGCCTTCATACGCTTCTTCTTCTCCGCCTTGGGCATCTTTGATTTTCGCCTTTCACGCTGTTCAATTTTCGTGGCCTTCTTTCGCTCCTAACCGCGAGTGAGTCGGGCGACGGGTGCATATATATACACTGTCAAATGTACCTTCTTTAGTTCGCGGTCCTCGTGACGATGGCCGCGTGGGCGTTTGTCCTCAAAAGATTTACTATCCCCGTCTTCTGCCTCGCTGCTAGCATCGCTCATACTGTCTTGAGAGACGTCTTCGGGCAAGGGCGCCTGCACCTCCCGGCCATCCTCAAGTAGCGCGCCGTCTGCCCCTGCCAGAATTTGTTTAGCAGGGTGCACCAGCTCAATCGTGTCGGCGTAGATCGGCTTCTCCCAATCGTCGAGCGAGAGAGCCGCGACTTCACGTTCTGGATCATAAAGTTCGCCGAGAGTACGGGGAATGTACGATTTCTTGAATACGGCATCTTCATGCGCAGATTGTCCGGGCGCCGCTTGGTTGGGATCAACACTGGGTAAGTCCTCGGTGGCTGCAAGGTCAAGCCATCTCTTGAACACGTTTTCGTCGTTGAGCCCGTCCGTAGTTTCCAACTTTTCCTTCACGACGAACTCGAAACAGCGCCGCAGACCAAGACAGCTGACCCCCCTTTTCGAGAAGAAGTCCTCGACGTTCTTGATGTCGCTGCGTAAGAAATCAAATGCGGAAGGATGGTCGTGCTCCACGCTCTGGGAGACATCGATGATGTATAGGTGGCCTTCGTGATAGATGATGTTGTATTCGGAGAGATCAGCATGCACGAGTTTGCATTGATGAAAGAGCTTGCGGATGTTGAATACGAGTTCGGCGTACAGAGAAGCATAGATCGACTGATCATCGATCTCAGCATCCTTCAACCGAGGTGATGCCCTAGAGTCGGTAAGGTCAAGTATGTCAAGTGAATGTTATTCCCCCCCACGCACCAGCCCTCTCTATCTCCGAGGAAGCTCATGACCAAAACGTTCTCCCGAACCTCGAGCGGTTCGGGACAAGGTATCCCTGCTGCGCGCAGTCGCCTGAGGTTGCGCAGCTCTTTCTCCGCCCATAAACGCACCATCTTTCGCGGGTTTTTACGGTTATAGCCACGGCGGAAGCGGTACTCGCCCGCCACATACCGGTCGCGATCTTTGAAGACGAGAATCGATGTCTTGTAGATTTTGAGCGCCAGATGAGCGGATTCAGGCGTCAGGGCATGATAGACATTGGCCTAGTATGGCGAGGATGTACGCCTCAGAGCTGGCGACGATAAAGAGCCCGATCTGGAGTAGCACCCACCTCCTTGCCGGTGCTCACACATCCGTTGACCTCGTGGATCAAGCCGCGACCAATCATCTTGAAAAGGATGATGCGAGTACGGGGGTCGAGTACCTGCTCGTTTGTCGCGCGGTCGGACTTGTCCTTCATGTTGGCATATGAGCTAGGTCCCTTTCTATTGACACCCACACCCATCATGTACGGGACATCGATCTTAGCTAGACGACATGAGTATTTCGCAAGAGCAAGAAGTTGATCAGATGCTGGCAACCTCGAAGATGTCGTAGGTTTGGGTCGATTAACAGCTGGGAGAGATGCAACCGATGTGGTTTCTCTGATTGAAGATGCGACACCCGGCACATTCCCTGAGTTCACAGCAAGGTGTTGTCGCAGACGATTGTATTGTTTGGTAAAATCTTATGAAGAAAGATCAAAAAAAAAAGAAAGGTATAGTCGCGGAGGGTTCTCTTCTCTTACCCCTTTCCGCGATCTCCCAATCTTCATCCTCAGCCCTTGCAATGTCGTCTTGTGAATCTTCGGAGAAAAGGTCATCATCTCCCTCTGAGCTATCTTCTGACGGTTCCAGAGGTGTATCGTCGATATAATTGTATCGTCGTTGGGAACTCTCAGGATGACTGTCTATGGGTGCGTCGTCAAATTGGCCATCTTCGACAGGAGGTGGCAGTGGAGACATCAAGACAAGACTGAGAGGGTGTCCCGGGCCGGATGCGCTCTATATTGCCGGGCGCGGGGTGCTTTCCCAGTGTTTTCTTAACTTAACTAACAACCCCAATGCAAGTCACGTCAGAACTGAGGAAGAGATTGCCCTTCACATTAACAGGCGACGATGACCACCCAGATTCTGCTATCCTGGATGACCAAGGTTAGTCGTCGTCGCGTGCGCGTATATCGTGTGCGTCCTTCACGTTGCCCCAACTCCTGCTTTCAGAGCAGGAAGAGGTGATACAGACACTGAAGGCAGAAAACGATGCATCCGATAGGCGAATTTGGTTTTGCCTACGTTTAGTCATGGGTTGTTTTGCTTTCTTGTCCGTCCCCGTTTTGGCATCTGCTCCTGCTATCGATTGAACTCGCAAGTTTAGGCATGCCGTATATATCTTCCGAAGGGTCAATCCACTCAACCCCTTTCTTCCGCACGCCCAACCTCCACGGATACTCTTCGACATCCCATTCGCATTGCTTCATACTGTGATACTCCTAGGCATCGCGATACTTGCTCGCTTAGATGTTCCTCCGCAAAGCACTGACGCCCTCATGCCACATCGTGCGCGAGTGTATGCAATCGTCGCAATAGCACCCACGTATTGCATGCTTACAGGTCAGGGTTTGACCAATACCGCATGGTGGAGCTTCGCCTTTGTAGCGGCAGCATTACACCATTTCTTCCATTCACTTGTTCTTCAAGGGAGGACAACCATATCGCAGTTAGAGGTAATGAAGTATGACGCGAGGGGAGCATGACGACCTTCATTCTCCACTGCCTAACCACGATATACGTCGTCACACGCGTAATGTATGCATAGCTGCGGGTGTTACGCGCTCGAGCGGTGTAGCTACTTGTGCGTAACACCTAGAAAGTGCGTATAGCGAGATCGTCAAGATGTTCGGGGTATCCTAGGGTGTCCACATTGGTGTCCCCCCAAAGCTGCAATCTGCGTCATTCATTCAATTATGCGCGGATTCGATTTGATTAGCTGGTCAACCATTCATGTTGAGTGCACGGATGCATCCAAGACACCATATCAGGTGGGCCCAGGGAACGGTATGTAAGGGTGTGTATACTTTTGGGAACCACCAATCCCATTGCCAGTTGTGTTGCACCCATACAACCATGACTCAAGCTATTCTGGTGGTTTCTACTTCCACAATGAGTCGAGTTCTGTGATCTGGTTGTGATATCTTGCAGATCTATACCGTAGATGGGACATCTCACTGGAGTTGCGACCAGAGACCCGTAACGTTTCCATTTCATAAGTAACACGGCGTCAAATTGTGCTCGCCAAACCTGGTGCCCATGACACCTCCGGCTCGCCCAACTTTAGGCACGGGAAAGATGCAAGGTGCTGCATGTGGTACCAATGAGGTGCAACGTGCGAGCGGACCGCATCTGACCACCTTTTCCTGCAAACAAAGGCTGCTGCCTCAATCACGTTCGCTTGATTAGTGGCGAAGTGGATGAAAGAGTTGCGTGAACGTCCCTGCCGCCTAGTAGAGAAGCCTGAGTATGGTACGCCACCGAATAGAATACGACACTTAAACTTGCATGACGTTATACCACCGAACTGAGTGACGACTCTCATGTGGGACCTGGGTCCGGACGCTCCACTTTGATTTCCATTTGCCCCCCATTTTAATAGCACCATGGAATACTACCCTCGGCTACATCGCACTGCCCATTCGGCTTCAGTAGGAGGTTCCAAAGGAGAGGGCAGTTCTCACCACCAGGAAATGGCCTCAAACTCGTCCGTGGACGGCCGCTCCATCTACGTGCTTTCTAGCCCCCCCTCCGCCTCCCCCGGCCTCACCAGTTCTCATCTCAACATACACTCTGTGCGGGTCGCACCGCCCGAGCTGCTCAGGCTAACGCCGAGCGAAAAGAGCACAAGGAAACGTGCGAACGCCATACCGGATCGTGGCGTGGACAAGATGTACGAGTGGGAGTGCGTACGCTCGCCGTCGCCGCAGCTGTTTGCCAATACGGACGAGGGCGGCGTCGAAGAGTGGGATTGCGCCTCACACGACATCGTACTGGATGAAAGCGAGTCGGTCCTCGTAGACGAGGAGATCTTGCGTGCCAGTCTGTGGGACCTTGTTTCCGAACATCGGTCCTCCGGTGCACCCTGGGACACGCACATCCTTCACATGCACGGCCGCCCGCTCGAGTCGCAGAAGCTGCTACCTCCGTCGCTAGAACGAAAGCGCACGTTCACGCGTTCGCGGACGAGGACGATCCCTCCACCTTCAGCGCCACACGCACGGATCCGGCTACCCCTGCTGTCCTTTTTCGTGTCCTTGCTTTCCATAGACGACGCGACCTCGCATCTCATCGCACACTCACCCGCACACTCGGCACTGTTTCCTGGTCCCGTGTGTCCGTCCGATGAAGGGGGGACAAGGGACCCGCGGGAGACTCACGGCTTCAATGCGCTACTCGAACCTTCCGGTCGGCACGGAGCCCTCCGAGATGGCCTCGCTGTCGCATGCGACGAGTCCATCTTGCCATCCAATCCGTTCGGGTTTTCAACGTCCCCCTTGGTTGGTCTGCTGGACCTCGTCAGGGGCGTTTATGCGGGGGGTAGAGCTGCCCTGCGCGATGTTTATGGGTGAACGGGGGATGTTTACTGGATCCAGATTTACTCCGGTCTCACTTTCTCCTGGTCAAAAACATATACATACATTCAAATCATGCATATGGATGCATTACCGCATATATCAACATTCCATGGATGTCTTATTGGGAGGCTTCCCAGAATACCCGCCAGTCCACTGTGTACACTAGACTCAAGCCAGAGTGCATCAAGAACACGGGATCCCATGCGATTGGTGCCGTTAGATTTCGAATCGACCCTGCGCATTTCACGAAGTGTGAATGGTGCTGCCAGAAAACTGTAACTTGTAAAACAAAACAAGTAGCCCATTTTCTACCTATCCTATTTTCATCCCTACCCGCCGTTGTATAGCGGGGGGTTTGTATCAGTCGCATGGAAACACAACCAGCGCTAGTTCGAGACAGGTGCGATGGGTCGGAAGTATATCCTTGTGATTGGGAGATGGGGGACATGCGATCATCATGCCAAGGGGTGTCAAGAACTACGCGCGGCGTAGAAGGGGGCGTCATAATTACTCCTCCTCTTCCTCCTCCTCATCTTCCTCTTCCTCCTCTTCCTTCTCCCGCTCTGCCTCGACGACGGCGGTAGCGATTCGGTCGAGGTCTCGTTGTCCATCTTGTGAGATGCGGCGTCCACCGTTTGGGCCCTGTTCGAGCACACCAATCTTTTCTAATGACTGACAAATTCTACGCTGGACAGCGGAGGAGGCGTCTCCGTGATGTGAGGGTCGATTCCCACGACGGTTGCGGCCCCCATGGAGTTTTGCGAGGGCACCAATTCCAACGTCTTTACGAAGGTATATGTGCCGTGCAACAGCGGCTGCACCCAAGTTAGCGCAGCTGAACACGAACGTAGCCCTCATTTACGAACGCACCAGCACGGACATAATACCAGTCTGGATCGTACGGTGCGAGCTCCTTGTACGCACCAGTTTTGACAATATCAACCCAGGTAGGAACCTCGAGCTTGCCCGATCGCTTAAGATGAGACGAGTAGGCAGTAATAAAAGCTTCTGCACTGCCAAAAGCGATTCTGTGTGGGTTAAGATCAAGGAACAAGAAGACAGGACACACCTGATATCGCGTACACCGGGCATTTTGTGGCAAGAGTGATTGAGGATAGAGGATGACGATGATAATTCGAAGCCCGACAGCCACAATATTGTACTGTACAGTACAGTTACCAGTTCCGGGGTTTTGTGGTAATTATATAATATAATGCTTATAAGTACTTAAAGTAGCTACCACCACCGCACCGTGACGGTGGCAGCAGCGCACGCGCATGGAGCGTCTCCCTACCGAGTTACTAGTTGATATATTCACTTGGTGCACCCACTCAGCCGCTCTCACCGCTGTTACCCTCGGTAAGGTCTGCTGGCGCTGGAAGGCCATCACAGACCATTCCCCGTGCCTCTTCCAGTTCATCGTCCTCGATGATCAGTCCTTGTCATTCTATCTTGCCAATCGCGTCGCAAATTTCTACCTTGCGCGCAGTCCCGATCTTCCATTTGACGTAGACATTAACATCATATCGAGGGATAGTCTCCTTCCGCTACTCTCGCCTTTCCTCAATCATTTGGGCAGATGGCGTTCATGTACCATCGGAGGCGCGAAGGAGGAGGCCGTCCGCTTTGGCGAGTTCTGGGATAGAGGCAACGGTGACCCAAAACTAGAAGAACTCGATATCGCCATTCTCGGTCCAGCAGAGATGGACGAGATGACAGATCAGATTCAAGTGCAGGCGCAGGCAGCCGCGGAAGGGAACGCCAACTTGAGCACCACGCCTCCCGGCACATTCAAGCCGTACACGAGCTCGTTGACTTCCAACCTTCTGTTCATGACTGTGTTCCTGTCGAAAATCCCCTCTCCGCTCACACTGAGCCCACTCCGCTTCGTAACGCTCTCGATCACGGAAAGTACGCTAACTCCGAGTATCCGCCCGGACGACCTACTTCGATTCCTCACCATTTGTCCCGAGCTTGAATTCTTCTCGTTCACAGGGTCTCTAACAGAGCCCGTGATCACTCCCGAGGACATTCGCTGTCCACCACCCATCGTCTCGCTACCACGGTTGCGCTCTCTTGTCT
This sequence comes from Russula sp. MG48, assembly GCA_003313725.1. Lineage (NCBI taxonomy): Eukaryota > Fungi > Basidiomycota > Agaricomycetes > Russulales > Russulaceae > Russula > Russula sp. MG48. Next base: position 7,543 of record QLOS01002871.1, on the reverse strand, counting down.
TGCATAGCACACTTTCCACACGCATTTTACTTTCACATCTTCACACCCCCGCCTTGCGGGAGCTTTACCTCGAACATCTCAACGTTGACTTCGACTTTCCTGTTCTTAACCCTTACCTTCCTCTCCCATCCCGCTCGCCGATCGACTCCTCGCCAGCTTTAGGCATCCTCCCCGAGAGCCCGAATATCGAATCGACCGCGAGCTCGAGCGGGCCTCCTTCTCCCACTCTGACGGAGATTTTTCTCCCGTCCCCCCGCGCACTAGCATTCGGCCTTGAATGCGCTCTTGAAGATGGAGATTCGGACGACGAATTTACTGACTACTCCCAGTCACCGCGCAGCGACCACGCAACAGGCATGGGCCTCCGTAGCCTTTTGAACCGCAGTTCCCCTCCATTGCATGTGCTGGAGATGGATTATGCAGACATGCGAACAAAGGACTTTGCGTGGCTGTTTTCCCACGCGCAGTCGTTGACGGATTTCAGAATCGTCGCGAGCGACATGGCAGATCGAGTTGTGCGCATGCTCGCGCCGGACGCAAGCGGGACACTGTTATTGCCAAGGCTCCGAAGTCTCGAGTTGATCAACTGTCAGCGACTGAGCGGGACAGCGATTGTGGAAGCGGTTCGTGAGAGAGCGCGTGCGACGGACGGCTTGATTAATAAAAGACGGGCCGCTGATGTGTTCCCGTTGGAGGATGTGGCAGTGGTGGGATGCGTAAACTTCACGATTGACGACGGATTGGAACTAGCGGAGGTTCTTGGTGAGCGACTTCGATTTCATTGAATCAGTGTGGGGGGGCGCAAAGCAACTGGTCCGGATCGTCGCATGGTGTATACTACATTTGCTAGCTCATAGACATTTATCATACTTCTCGTAACGTACTTATTCGCTGGTCGTTTTAGTATTCATGACAGTCCATACTCGTCAACTACGTTGCAGCTTTTTGAGTCCGGGGTCTCTCACTCCACCTCTTCACATCACTTCCAGGACTTCATATCCGCATGGACCGTTCTAGAGTGGGATAAGCCTGAGTCGGATGGCTCCGTCGGAGGAGCCTGGGCCCGGACCCTTATGGCCGTTAAGGTTTCTTGATATCCATTTCACCAGCGAATTATTTTCGGTGGTAAAATTGTCACAAGTAAGCTGATGAACAGATTGCCGAGCATAGCTGCCAGTGGTTGCTCCCCCTTGTTCAAGGTTCGCCCTGGCCGAGTCTAAAAGTGTGATCCAAAATGCATCTCCAACGGAGCGGAGCCATGTCCTCGTTTGTTGCAGAACCGGATTATCCGAAAACCAGGGGTGTGTGAACGGATCGTTCTATCCATGCAGTGTTCCATCGTCTGCTTCTGCAAGAAGTTGACGGCACCCCGGCCCTGGCCCAGGCTGGTCGGCGGCACAGATCCGCCGGCAGATATGAGAAGCAGGCAGCCGCGTAGTACAGAGAAGGGCAAAGCACGCGCCGCAACCCGGCTCCGTGCGAAATCAGGAAGGTCAGCCGTTAATGTCCGCTCGCGACCATCCACTGAACGGCCCCAGTACAGCCTGAGTAAGCCAAGTTCTTCGGACTTGGACTTGCCAAACACGACTCTCGGGATCACTCTCTGGAAGCTTCCTGCCGCTCACTGGCCGCAAAGCTTGATCATCAATCCGTTGCGAATGACCCTCTAGATGCCATATGAGATTGTGGGCACCCAAAAATAGGGGATTTCCGCCAAAGCTAGCTTATTTTACCCAGCTGGTGGAGTAACCGGTCGCAGGGCCTACTATACACGGGACAGACTTGTGATTGAATGAAGATGTTTCCAATCACTGCGCACGCCGGAATCTCGGCAATCTGTGGCAGGGTGTGTAAAGTGAATATTTCCAACCGATAGGTTTTTGAAATAATAAGGGTCTCGTCTCCGGGCCAAGGAGCCGAAAGACATACGGAATCGGGCTGGACCATCAAACTGGTCTCCTCAGTGGGGGTGACTCGGAGTCGGTGGAGTACATCGTGCATGGAACCTTAGCCCCACGACTCGGATATGGGTTCACATAGTGTATCATATCGAAGGCAGAGAGGACGAACTGGTAGTGTTCAATATGCTTTCTTGCACACTGCACTCAACCTGTTTTCATCATAACGTGTCTTCGTGCATCGTCCCTGTGATTTAGGGCGGGGTCCATACATCATATATCAGCCTCTGTCATGGATTCTTAGCGCCTTACAGTAGTAGAGTGCCGTGACTCCCGATAGGTTGTATGTTTTGGAAGATAACCCATGGAAATACGGGGTTCCTCGAAAGCCTCTCCCTTTAGAGCCAGAGCCGAGAAGGAAGCAAGCACCAACGTCCGCAGAGGGAAGGAACAATCCTCATCCTCAATTTCTGGTTTCGCGCGGGCTTGGATCCATGGATGAGGGAGAGAAATATTTTGGTTGAGGGTCCTTCCCATCGCCAGTACCGCCCACTACTGTGGCTACCTCTGTTGAATATTTGGAAGACAAAGCGTCATGTCACGAAGCGAGTTTTGCAAACGAGCGATGAATCACAGGACTGCGTCTGATCGTCACGAACAACATCCCTCCAGTGACTGCATCGGTCATCAGTGCATCAGCGGGCAAGCTTTGCACAACTCGGACCTGTCGTTCGTCATTACGAGATCTTCCTTTTCTTCCGACCACCGCCTGCCTCACTCTCCGCCTCGCGCTTGCTTTTGATTCCCGCTTTCCGCATATGCTCTTTCCTCTCCTCCCTCTTCTTCTCGTCTTGTCTCTGTTCGTCCTTTTCGAGTCGCTTCTTCCGAGTCTCAGCGCGGTCGTGCTTCTTCTCCTTTCTCCGTACCATTGCTTCCTTTCGTATCGCTTGCATCTGCTGCATCACCGCTAATGCCTTTTTCTCTTCCGGTTCAAGTAACACGGCACGCTTTTGAAGGTATGTCGCCTTCTTCTGCGGCTTCATAAGCTTCGGTTTGGATGCATATGGAAGTGCAGCTTGCAGCTTGCGAGGAACTTTAAGGGGGTTAAAGCGTCGACCGGGGCGTTCGATGGGTTTATACACCGAGTCGCGTTGATGCGGCGCAGACAGGCCTTGCTCACGCCGCACCTGGCCAGTGAGGCGCATACCAGTCCACCTGGAACCACTGGAAAGCAGGAGGGATGTAACCGGATTGTAGAATTTGCGTGGCTGGATGGAGTACCAGGCGCGAAGGAATATGAGGTCTGAGGCGACTATCGCATGAAAAGCACCCTCAAGGAACGATAACACGCACCGCTCATTAATACCTTGTCCTCGAATGTAGCTCTGAAGGCACCATCCGGCTTCGGTAGCGCTTTCTTTACTTGACCACGTATGCCAGACACTGTCTTGAGGTTCGCACCTTCAAACTTGGCGACTTCCAGTGCGCTCGAGAACATATCCCTCACGAACGCTGTATTCTTGAAAATCTTGTATGGGACGCCGGTTAGCTTTAACTTCTTGACAATCTTCGCCGATCGGTCAATATCTAGTACTACTCCCGTTGCGGCCACACGGAAGGCTGCTGTGCCGTCTTCCAGGGAATTGAACGCGCAGAATCCTGTGTTGGGGGTGGATACAGGTCCGTAGAAGGTCGCGTAGCAATGCATATGCTCCGGTGTGTACTTGAGCATACGCATCCGAATCGAATGGTCATCAAGCGAGTATATGGGGACCGTTTGGAAGCGTCGCCATCCCAAACTCAAAATGAGAGGGTCATTGGTCTTGAGTGTGCGTGTGTGCCAACGATGGCGCTTGATACGCACTTGCACAAAGCCAAATCGTTCTTCTGCGGGTAAGAGTCCGCCCACCACCAACGGGCGGGTAGGGTCGAAATGTTCGGACATTTCGCACGGCACGGAGACAAATTCGATGCGGACGTATGAGCCTGGTTGATAGCCCTCCACGAGTGCGCGCGTAGCGGCATCAACATCCGCAAATTCGGCACGGTTTACAGCTAGCTGGGCGGACATAGCCTCCTTTGCTTCTGTGTAGAAATCTTGGTTAGACGACTCTGGGTCGTCGTACTGCTCGTCAAATTTACGCTTGAGGACTTCCTTTTTGGCCATAAGAGCAGCTCGGGAATCCGTGTCGCCGGCTACTCCGTCGTCGTCAGAATGAGCCTTCTCGTCCTGATCAACGCCGTCGTCACTCGCAGGGCCATCGTGGTCGCCAGTGCCGTCAGGCCCGAACGTATCATTTCCACCCGTGATGAATAAGTGTCGAATGGAATCAAGCGCCTCCTCATTCTCCCACTTTTCCAGGTGATCGAAAAGATTTGACCCCTTCGTGGCGTCCAAGGCGTCGAAGTCGGTGTCGGTCGCCGTCTTGAACGTGAAAAAAGCATCGTCTTCGTCGTTCTCGTCGTCGTCATCCTCGCCAGCTGCGTTTAGTCCATCATCTTGGACAATCTGATGTGGAGACAGAGCACTGGAGTAGATGAGTGCGGTCCAGTCCTTGCGTCTGTTGTGTCGTGCAAGCTTAAACGATGCGCTTGCTTGGTCTAGTAATTTAGATTTCCATTTGGGAACCTCCTCTTCTGTGCCATCACTAGTGTCGCTCTGCAAGTCCACGTGATTGTCGTTGTCCAAGTTGATGGGCAAGTGAACACCTTCGCCGTCATCTCCTCCTAAGTCCGAGTCACTTTCCGCAAAATGAATACTAGCCCCTTCACGGTCATGGATTTGTAGCATCTTGTCTGCTGATCGATGCTCAGATCGAAGGGTTGAACGCCCAGTAAAATGAGGTTCTACGTTATCGTCTTCGCTGTAAAGAAGCTCCTCATCGTCCAAGTCCCCATCAGAGCTACTTGCTGGGTCTTCACCCTCTTGTTCCTCGTCCTCCCCGTCGCTCTCTTCGCTGTTGTCATCGCCTTCCATACGAGAAAATGCACCTCTGCTAGAAGATGGGTCGATGGAGAGCGACTTCGAGGAGGTGCCAAAGAGACGAATCTGGCTGCGGGCAACAGCATCCTCCAAAGTTTCGTTGATGTCTTGCAAATCCATCACCATCTGTTCACCCTCGCCCTGCGGTACTGATTGAATCGTGTCAACATAGGAATAAGGCGAAATGTAATGGAATCCCACTGTCTGCATTTCCACGAGAAAAACTGCCCGGGACGTTAACCCACACAGCGTCTTTATCATACATGACCCCACCAACATCGCTCATCGGGGCATGCACGAGTAATTTCTTCTTCTCGCTAAGTTTCCGCCGCTTTTCTGACTCGGTAGTAGGGAATGGACATGGGTCGCCGAGCAGTGTAATAGAGCTGACACCCAGATCCCCGACACCAGGAATGTGCATCGTGGTGCCTTCTCGTAGGTTGGTGCCACGAAGGTAACCATAAACTGTGACGGTGCGGTCGCATTTACCCCCTGACAGACGGATTTGTTCACGAGAAGTAAGGTCCTCGAAGCGGTCCGCGAGGAAGTATGGATGAGCGTTGCGGAAGATAAGCGGGCGGAATTTCATGACAGAGATGAAGCGGGATAAGTTGAGGATTTCAGAGTCTGGGTAGCGTCCGTTGAGAACGCCAGACAAGTAAAACAGCTTGGCACCCTGATAAATTTCAGCCCAGAAGCGCCTTTTTAACGCCTTTTTGGTGGCGCGTAGGGTAGCGGCCTTTTTGATAAGGTCCAGATGGGTAAGAACGCCGATGACTTTTGGGAAGCCATGGGCTTGGAGGATGTTTAGGAACTCAAACGTTTCCTATAAAAATGAGACACTCCCGATATGGGGTAAAGTGGTTGATAGGCTCACCATCTCGAAGCCAAATGACCCGTCAATCATGAGAAGGACTAGGTCCGCGACTTTGCCAATGTCGGTCATGGAACCGAGGTCATTGTTGCACTCGATCAAAGTAAGCCGCCGTTTTTTACCACTAACCACAGTCACAGGTCCTCTGATGTCGTTTAGCGTCTGCTTAGTGTACCTCCGGATGAGGGACTTGACAAGAGTACTCTTTCCAACGCCCGGGGGCCCCACAATGGCGACAATAATCGGCGGAGGGATGTCGTTGGGGGTGCGGTCAACGAGGGGAACATGGAGGCGGGTCTGGTCTTTTTCTGCGGCACGACGGCCTTGTCTTTCGGCTCTGCGTCCTGACTTGGGTGCGAATGCCTGACGAAGAATGAGAGGGAATGGCAATGGAGAAGAGTTTTACTAGATACCTTCTCGTTTAAGCCATGATGTTTTTCTTTCCCCTTTCCCTTTGCTTTCTTTTCTGCTTTTTTACCCGACTGAGACGGGTGATGTACCTTGTGTGTTCTTTCGTCTGACATTGTGGACTGAACAGACTGGAGGAAAACGCGGACACGTGACCTACGCGCCCTTTGGTTGGGATTCAAGTTTCGTTTCCTACCACTACTAAGTACCGCGAACTTGTCAACATGAGGGGAGCACCGCCAAAGTTCGATATCAGCATTGCTGGAGACGAGCAGGAGCAGTCTCGTATTCAGCTTGAGAACAATCTCCTTCACACAGACTTATCTCTTCACCTCACCAATAGTACCCACGATGACTACTCTGTCGAGAACCCTCGCCATCACCCGGGCGTATCGGCCCCGTTCTCTGCCTTTCACTCTATTGATCGCTCCGGAGACGCCCTCGATATGGATGACGGTCTCAGTCAACTCCATGCGTGGTCCTATCGCACTGGCGAAGATGACGATGGAATCCATCCTTTTGTCGGGGGCGAGACATTGTCAACAGCAGCTCATCATGCTAGTGCGCTCACGCTCAGTGCTGGTCTTGGTAGGCGGGGGGATAGACGAGATGTCAGCCTCAGCGGTGCAGAGTACGACCCGGAGCGTCCCTTACAAGACCTCATTGCTGGCATAGGTACTCGGTTCAATTTATACGACGCTGAGAAAGCGCTGCCACAGCATGCTGTGAGTCTTCCTCTTTTCATTCTTCTACTGTGTTTCATGAGCTCCCATTCAGTCAAACTCTGTCCCTTTCGACCCTCTCGTCGTAGATAGCACGGCAGAGCTCGATCAAGTTCTATCCGTACAGCACGCCAGGGCCGCTACTCGCCGCGTTCGCTCCCCTCACTCAGAGAGGTCCACATCTTCCTCCTCGTCAGAGCCAGATACTCCTGACCCGACGTCAAAGCCAAAGCTTTCTGATGCCTTGTCACACCTGACATTTTCTCCAAAGAGGCCACGCTCTCCTGCCTTGCGACCCCGTGCTGCGACCCCAGCCCGTCTACACGAATCTGCACGCCGATTAGCGTCTACTTCGGGCCAACCCTCATCACAGCATCCACCACAATCACACTCGGCAACTGCACGTCCCTCCTCTCTTCGCGTAGTGCAGATGGAGGCTGGAGAAGGCGAGCCGACACCACGACCGCGGAGGGTCCAGTTGCAAGCGCAAGGTGTCAACTCAAACGCGAACAACGCACTTCGCGCACCTACACCTTCTACCGGCAATTCAAACTTCACAAGATTAGCAAGGGGACTGGCACGTGAAATAGAAGCCGAGCAAAGCAGATGGCACGCCCCCATGGAAGTGGAAGGGATACAGGTTGGCACGAAGAAGAGC
>QLOS01002870.1:0-15887 GCA_003313725.1 Russula sp. MG48 | reverse complement strand
GATGGAATTGAAAGGAAATAAGTTATATACTATAGACTGTCCCAGACGAATAGTTGTGGGCGACGCGGGGGTTCAGGGGCGCAGCCCCCAACAAGTTGATGTGCATGCCTTCAGCATGTCTGCGCTGACATCCATGCCGTAGGCAGGGTTGCAGGCTTGCGAAGCAAGCATGTGACCTGTGCCGAAGGCATGGATGTCAGCGCAGGCATGCCGAAGGCATGCACATCAACTTGTTAAACATTAAATGTTGTTACTCGTGTTATATAAGCAGACATCGTGTTACATAAGCAGACATTTTGAAACACCGCATCGATGACTAAGTTTTGTCCATTTATGGTATACATCCGAAACGCTACATTTCAAAAGCTGAGGCTGTCTCATTAGAGTCATTAGTCTGGCCAGCGCGGACTCACCTATCAGTCACGCTCGCTACACACTGCAACGCACTGAGCTCGGAGGCGAGAGGGTCACTTCTCAGCCATGGTTGCCAGCCTGAGGGAGTGGGTGTGTCCACGTCCTCCATGAACTTATTAATGCAGAGACATTGCACCCCTCCGTCACTCGTCAGAGTCGTCTGCTACGCCTACTGGCATGCCACTGACTCACTGCCAGACTCCCCCAGCACAGGGAAAGCTCTACTTCAGGCTCTGCTCCTACATCACAATCATACTTAACAGTAGCGAGTTCATCTCTATCATGAAAAAATCCCGTAGGCTTTGGCTTCACGCCGAGAAGGGTGAGGATTCTAAGTGCTTCCGGCAGTGCCATCGCACCAGTTACCTATACAGTACATGTGGCGCATAACATCCGCACCCGATAGGTGCATCAGCGCATCGCCTTGCCTTGGCCCTTCTTCAAAGGCACCATGGACATCACAGCAGGCCCAGGTGCCACGCATCCAGGGATGCTTAAGGTGATACCCCTGCGATCCCATAGCGCGGGTGGAAGCCAAAGATCCCGGTCCGCATGACGCGTGGCGCGACGCGACGCTTATTGACTTTTCCGAGACACCATGCCACGTCCTCGTGCATTCATGCCCGTCACCGTGCATGGGGCACCTCTTCTTCTCTTCTGACGCTCATGAGCGGTCTCAACAACAATAAACCCCCACCACGCCAAATTCGCGTGGGGATAGCTTGCCAGTGCCCAAACTGTCGAGGCCGATCACCTGGTTGAGTGAGCCTATGCGCGCAGGTGTGCGCAACCTGCATATGGGACCTTGCCATATAGCTGGACCCCGAGCATGTGGGGATGCCCGCGACGCACTGGAAGCCATTGCGTGGGCGGGGACGTAAGTCCAACGCCAATCCTGTGAGGCTTTCACCGAGCTTCCGCGTCCATTCTTCGCCCGGTCTTTGACGGATCCTTTCATCAAAGCTTTCGGAAGTCCTACCTTGTTCAGAGCGCTGTTAGATACAAACGCTGGATTTCGTGGTACGTTGGAGTCTCAGAAGACTTAATCCGCGGCGTCGCTCTCCCGGCTCTGCCACCTGTGGTGTCGAGTGTGTTGGAGGGGGATTGGTCATGCTCGTGGTCACGTTCAGCTGGTGTGGCTTTGAGGCGGTCCTCATCGGTTGCCGCACTGGGTGCGGATGCTGACGCGCTAGGGACATCAGTGACGCCCATTAAAGCCACAATCGTAGATGAATGGGTGTACATCCAAAAGTTGTTAGTGCGAATTCCATCACCCTAGTTTTTTCGAGTTCTTTTCGGAGATGTTCAACATGCCTCGGAAGTGGTTGAAAATACAAGCATTCACACTCATAGCTCAGGATACTCCATCCACTAAAGAAATCTAACTCGTCCAATGAGCACACTCTCCCATCAAACCGACATATCCATTCGCTTCTTGCGCATACGATTGTGCGTGCTTGTGTGCGCACTGGTGAGTTCGAAGGGAGTGAGAAGGGGGCGCGTTAAGAGGATCAAAAGGAAATAGGATACCATAAATGGGTGAGAACAATGAGAACACGAGGCACATAACGGACAGAGGCGTAAAGAAATAAACACTACACGAGGCAGCACAACAAGGTGTCTAGAGAAGAACAAAGAAATAAGTAAGACAGATGGGACGCTGTGGCATGCGAGTGGGGCAGAGTGTGTAGAGGCGATGGTCCGGTGGCACACTGAGGTGCCAGGGTCGTTGCGGCATCACCGAAGTCAGCGGTTTTGTGGGCAAAGTATGTTGAGTGTGCGACTACGGGGCCAGCGGGTACGCTGACCTTACGCGATTGTTAAGTTTGAGTGTCTCGGCGCATAGCAACTCGATCACTCACCAGGAACGCCAAGGGGCCATCATCAATCATGCCCCATAATGCACAAAATTCACCCAACGTTCCAATCCCACTCGTTTCTCTCTCCTCAGCTTCTGCGTCGCATCCCGAAGCGCCTTCGCTGACCTCTCATAGTAAGGTATGCCTTGGTCTTCACTCGAAAACATCGATTTGTAGAAATATCCAGCCAGGTCCCGTCCATCCGTATCTGCCATCGCCCACATCGTCCCGACGACGCTTCGGAATCCGCAATATTGCATTGCTGCAGTAAGGTGCAGTGCCTCGTCAGGAATGCTACCCTCGGTCAGTTCTGCAGTGTGGCAAGCAGAAAGGAGTGCAAATTCGGCGGCAGGAAGCTGCGAGCGGACAATGTTGAGAAGTGTGAGGCGATCGTGACCTTGAAGCATGAACGAGGCATCGAATGGTTTTCCCGCTTCTAAGACACCATGGCATGCAAAGTGAGCAAACCGGTGGTGCCGAAGGGTTTCCGCCGCGTTTTCTGATGTTGCTTCCTCTAGGATCAGATTACGGAATGAACTTCCTAGAACCTGTTTGATGACACCTATTTCTTCCTTTACTCCGGGGAGAGACTTGTCTGGAGGTGCGATAACAAGCAACGAGGGGAGATCCGATGTCTGTTCTCCAGGTTCACGAGATTTGATGAGCGCAGATAGCGTTGGTGTGTATGAGGATATATAGATGTCGGAGAAATACTTTTTGACCTTGTCATGAGAGGGTATTGGGCCCATTGCATGGAGTGGGAGAGAACAGAACACCGATGTCGGACACCACCAAACACGAGATTGATCTGGAATGTCCAACTCGCGGAGCTTGCTAATGACTGGCTGACCAACGAGTTTATAGAGTTCTTTGAGTACTGAACGTAAAGTGTGCTGATATTGCAACGATTCGAGACGATGTTTCTTTCGCGTGTCCAATAACCTATACGTCAATTCATTCGCTCGGTTGTAGAAATCCTTGGGGGTGGAAATAAGAAAGGGAGGAGAGTGATGCAAGACGATGAGAATGTCGGAACGCCATTTGCAATGGTTGACTATGATGACTGGTCCTCGTTCGGCGGCAGCACAGAGAGTGTCGAATGATAGAGTCTTCAGAAAGTTTTCAAATCCAGGCAATTCCTGAATTTGTGAAGTGAGAATATCGCGCTCATCCAAGAGCGTCCGTTGATTCTTCAGCAATTGGCCGAACATATCCATGTCCCCCTCTCCTTGGACGCCGCTCCCTTCCGTACCTCTATTCCCTTCCAGCGGGATGGACATCGTCAGCGTTTCGAGGTCCCGGTTGATGATCGCAAGCTTGGTCGCTAACGCTGGGTTAGCCACCGAAAGCTGGTCGATTGAGGTGCGAAGGCCGCGCATTTCTGACCAGAGTAGAGCTCTTCCATGTTCGAGAGTCTCGACCGCCTGTTCTAGGCGACCCATTTCAACTCGATAAGACGCGTACGCCAACGGCATCTTATTAGCTTGCTGTATAGCAGTAAGATGGGCATGTTTTGTATGGAGGGTAGGTGAAAAAATGAGAGATCTTTGCATCCATGACATAGCAATCTGATACGCAGTGGAAACTGAAGGGTGTGCGGTCGATCGCGCAAGGTTTGCCCAGTTACACGCGTCTTTAAGTTTGTCTGGTGGATTTCTGGACTCGTGGTCGATAGACGTTTGGAGTAGAAGTATGGCCTCATCTAAGTCCTCTCTGTGATGAACCAATATCCATCGGCGTAATAAACAATGGTGAAGCGTTTGAAGTGCTTGACGATGGAATACTCCTTGTGTACCTTGCGCACCTCCTTCCCCCACTCTGATAGCATAGCGGAGTAAGGATATTGACTCTTCGAGGAACGAAATCCTATGATTCCGTCCGAAGGCTTGAAAAAGATCCCAAGCCAAGCTGGTGAGACGAGCCTGGAGAAGGAAATCACGTGAAGTTGAAGCAAGTTGCATCTGCCGCCACTCGATACTCTTTTCTAAATCTGTTATGTCGTCTGTACGACCAAACCTGGTAGAGTACCAATCTGCCAGTGCGCAGACGTACTTCGTGTGTCCAGATGTCCCGGTGACGGTGCCGGAGAGAAGTTCATGCAGATTTTGAATTTGCTGGTCAATTGTTGTCAGGGAGTAAGCCCTCTGGATGTCCTCGGTCGCATCCCACTCAACTGGGCCCCTGTCGGACATACCCATGCGCTGGAGTGCCGAAGGGCCCACTTCGTGTGAAGTACCAGAACTCGCCGACTGGGGAGGCATCGTGAGATGAAAGTAGCTTGAGCGCTTCTCCGTGAGACTCGCAAGATACCGAGTGAGCATATAATGTTCATTCTCTGAAGGGGTATAACAGACGAGCGATGTTCGAACGCGAGATATTGCCTCTTCTAGATTTTGCAAATCTTGATACATACTGAACCGGAGCGCAGAAAGCTGTGCCACAAGGAACAGTGCATCATGCTTGTCTGGATTCTGCTCGTCTCCGAGGGGCTGGGAAGTGATGACCTTGTCAACCGAAACTATTGCTTCCTGAAGATCTCCAATAGAATGGGTTCGCAAGAAGCGAACACTCAGAGTTCGTGCCAGTGAGGTGGAAGCCCTGTAAGACCCGGATGGACACATTTGTATAGCTTCCCGCATGTATTCAATGACTTGATCTAGAGGTTCCCCCCAACTCTCATCGGATGTGGCAACCGTGACAGCAAAGGATTCCAAGATGACAAGGATATTGACTAGCTGGCCTCCCGGGATATTTAAGGTTAGGAGCTCACGGCACAGGACCAATATCTCTTCAAGCTCAGCGCTATGTGTTATACTAGCCTCCAGCTCTACACGAGTCTTCAGTGCCATAACAAGTCCCTCTGTAATGTCCTCGCGCATTCTGGACGGAAGGCCCAGATTGAGGAGATAGCGGAAGTATTCAATGGACGATTTCAGGTCTCCAGGCTGTCTCGTCCTCAGGAAGCGAGCGTTAAGAGAGCGTGCAAGTAGAAAGAGGTATGAAATAATAGATGGACCCGTCTTGTCCAAGGAATGAAGTGGAAGAAGGACGGCTTCTGTGAGGTGAAGGATCGCATTGTCGAGATCTTCATTTGTATCTAACAGGTTGAGGCGGTCGAGCCGCACATTTGCTAGATTTAAGATATAAAAACGGCGTTCAGGGTGTGAGTAAGGATGTGAGGAGAGCCAGCGCTGGAGTTTCATGATGTAACCATCGAGCTGGGTGACAGAATCTGTGGAAAAGAATAGCATGAAAACGTTATCATGATTGCGAGTAGACTCAGATCGAAGACATACTCTCCAGTGAGTTCATAATTTGCACAACTTGAAATATCCTTGAGGACGATTTGTACTATGACTGGGGGGAAAGCTACGTGGAGTTGAGAGATGTGATATTTGGAACATGCACGCCTGGAACACGTGTATTTGTCCCGGACTCACATGATCACATTTTGAATGAAACCTCAGAGAGGGATTGCGCGAGAAACGAGCCGCCTGCCCGCGGCCCGGCCACTGGCAGATCACCGACATCCGCGCCTGTGCCTCTTCGCTGGCGGCTACCATTCCTTTACCTCTCTCTTTTCCAAGGGCACCATTGTGCTTGCTGAGCATGTGCGGTGCTTATGTCGCTCAGTTTTCTTTTGTCTGGGGCCATGGTAGACAGAGCTATGTGGACTTCCAGTTAGGCACTGAGGAAGTCAGATTCAAGGTGTGACTGGTGTGTGCCCCGTTTGGTACCACTTTTGTATCACTTTGGCGAGGACGTGCCGATGAGAACGATACTTTTCTCAGGTGTCCGCGATGTACGTCATCGATCCTCATATCTCACCATATAAGCACGGTCCCATTTGCAACACCCCTCACTTCTTCCACTACAAATACACTGCCATCTTCTCCTGCGTTCGCACCCTCGAGGCCAGGAAGCCAAAATCTAAGATGCAGGGCTATCTACCCCCGACATCACGCCCACCCGCCTCCTCCATATTTTGACAATCAAGTGGTACTTGGAACTACCTACATAACATGAAGCACACAGTAGGGTGCGCAGACAGAACTCTTCCCCAGAGGTAGCGCCAGCTCAAAGGGAAGCCTGCTGTATCGGAAACACTTTATGGGAACAGGTGATCAGTGGGGGTACGGACAGCTATAGTAGCTGATGCCCCCATCACACCCGTTGCACAAACCTGCTAAGCAATGCGCCAGCCGACATGTGAAAAGACACCGTGCGCCTCTGCACGCCCTCATGCAGGCATACGGGCTCAACCCCACAAAAATGGAGAAAATCCCGGCCACAGCAAGGAACCCAGCGAAGGCCAAAAACGTCCCAGTGAGGGTCGACATCCCGGAGAGCAAGGAAGCCTCGAAGTATGCAGACCAACACGCCCCCGAAACGGTAAAAGTATACACCGACTCCGCCCACAATGGTCACGTGGGAGCTGCAGCCACCCTGCACCGCCCAGGGAAACCAAAGCGCACCCTGCACTACCACCTCGGCACCACAGAGGAACACACGGTATACGAAGCAGAGTTGGATGGACTAATCCTAGGGCTGCACCTCATCAAAACCGAGCAAGCAAGCAAAACCTCATGCGCAATAGGGGCGGACAACCAAGCAGCGGTAAAGGCAGTACTAACCGAGCTAACCCACCCAGGGCAACACCTAGCAGCCGCATTCCTACTCACAGCATCACAGATAAGGAAGAAGCGCAGCTCCGCGAAATACTCACTCACCCTGCGATGGACTGCAGGGCACGCCGGCATCCAAGGCAACGAGGAAGTAGACGCGGAAGCCAAGAAAGCGGCGGGAGGACTCACATCCAGCAAAACGCTCCTCCCCCCCCTGCTACAAAGCCCCCTAGCGTTGAGCACATCCGCCGCGAAGCAGGAACACAGCAAAAGAGCAAAGGACAGCTGGAAGAAGCGCTGGAGGGAATCGCCGCGAGGAAAAAGAATCCACGCGATGGACAACTCCTCCCCATCAAGGAAGTTCCTACAAGCAATCAGCATCCCCAAACTCTCCCGGCGCTCCGCGAACACAATCACACAGCTAAGAATCGAACATGTCCCCCTAAACAGCTACCTCACCCGTTTCCGCAGAACCGGCAGCGCACACTGCCCAGCGTGCAGCGAACCCAACGAAACGGTAGAGCATTTCCCACTGCGCTGTCCAGGCTACGCACACGAAAGATGGGCACTCAAGAGGAAAGTAGGGAAAGACCTAACGATCGCCGCGCTCCTGGCAAACGAAAAGGCAATGCTACCACTAGCTAACTATATCGAAGCCACCCACCGTTTCACTTACAAGGTGAGTCAGGTACAAACGCAATGAGCATACTACGCGAGAGAAACCTGGCAGACACTACATCTCAAAGCACACCAAGCAACTACTAATACCTAAACCACGCAACACCCTCCCTGTAACGTAGACCGCGAGCGCGCAAGTCCGGCGCCCCGCAACACCAAGCCTATCGGAACGGATGACACGAGGAAGGACAGACGAGACGCAGAAGGAAGGCCAACAGACAGCTCCACCCCAAGGCCATCCCGACACCCGCGCCTCAGCACCCTCCCCCACGCGAATAGCTCCGCGTACGACTCCACCGAAGCCCTACAATACACCACGATTGCTCACACCCTGGGCATGGGAGAAGGTTCATTTGGCAGTAGGAACAGATGGAAAGTGATAGTTACAAAAGCAGATCAACGTACATGTATAGTGCTACATAGGGTTCTGTACCCCAAGGCGCACACTAATGATTCCAAAAAAAAAAAAAAAAATAGTAGCTGATCTCCATGATAGCCGTTGCGCTGACCGCGGTTGTGCCCGGTTGGGGCGGGACTGACTGTCACGGTGCCTGCCACCTTGTAGCAACGCTTTAGGAAACTGGCGGCATGCGCAGCGTATCGTGAGCTGGAGTTCAAATCGCAGACGAGAGGGTCGGCGTAGCCCACCTGGAAGACCGCGCATAGACACTAAAGTATGAGTTGTCTCACATGGATGGTAAGCTAGGGTGGACCAGTCACGGACAGAGACGGAGGCGGTGTGGACATCGAAAAGGCTTTGAGAACGGGCCATTTTGATCAGGAGCAGGCCCAGTGGAGGTGCGAGAGTGTGTGGTGACCAGCGAGGGGGTTTGTTTGTAGAGCAAGCATTGGTGAGTACATACCACGTCTTCAAGTCTACTTCTCTGTGCGTCTGTACCACCTGTTGCATGCGTTGTACATAAACGAATCCGACGTTCGACCCTCCTAGCGTATACTGTATGTCAGGGACGTAGGCGAGACACATTCAGGCGAGGGATGGATCCATTTTACCCAGGAAATCCTTCCTGTTATCCTGTGAAAAGTACTGAAAGAGTGATGTAAGTTATGAAATCGTGTGTTGAACACCGCAGCGTGAACCCGAATGATGGTCGGGTACCGGCCCGGGCAGTAGCGCCTGACGCTTGTCTACAACCTTGGATGAAGACTAGCCTGAGAGTCGGGGGGGCTCCTTGAACCGCTACCACCACCATGGTACGGATTCCCACGGTATCAGCCGGGGCAAGGATTGATGAGGAACGTCCTCACCATCGAAACACCATCGGCCCCCCCCACGAGTCATACCAACTCACACCGTCCCATCATGGACACCCGCCCACCGGCGACAATCTTAACTATTATATACCATACAACCCATGTACCTTACCAACTCCTCCGTGAAATACAGACTAGAGACTAGTAAACCTCCACGACCGCATCCCCCCAAACCTACTGATCCACCAACGGCACCAACTCCTTGACGCCCCACCACCACAACCGCTGACCCTGCCAGAACAACCAAATCCTAATCCATCACAATGCCACCAAGGTATCTGACAAGACCAGCTGAAAGGACCACCCACGTAAGCGCATCGACAAAGGCGGCTGAGCCTGAATACCCTCTATTGTTCAATGCCACACACGCACACGCACACGCACACACACCCGTGCCCCCCTCACCAGGTCGATCAACAGATGGCACCACACCATCAACGCACGTCTCACCGATGACAAGATACTCGCCACAAAAATCAAACGGGACAACCCGGACAAGAAGTCCGCCCAGACAGTCAAAGTACTTGGGAACATGTCCTTAGAAAAACACGGACCTCCCAGATGACTGGATCAGCAGTCGAGAGGTTTTAGTGGGTAGGAGGACACGACACACCTTGCCTCCGTAGGACGCGTGCCCTGAGTCCCACACTATCCCCCATCGGGATGTGCATAAGTGCATTTTACCTCACCCCGGTCCCATCGGCCCGGCTACAGCGTGTTAGGTTAGGGCTGATCCTGGCAATCTCCCCTGCCCAACAATTATTTTCGGTAGACAGCGGTACATAGCTAACTACGAAAATAAACGCTTTCCAAAAAAAAAAAAAAAAAAAGACTAGCCTGAGAGTCACCATAGCAGGAATATGCTCGTCTTACACTCTATCCCTCATACTACAACCGTTCGATGTCCTAAGCTGCTCAGGAAGTCATCTACGTAGGAGAGGCGATGGACGAGGTGCGGGTATGGCTACCCCCCAATCAACTCGGCGGCTTCATCCGTATCAACATCATCCGCGTCATCATTTAGGCGGCCACCGATATGTTCTTCCGAGTCCTTCTTCCCTCATCTTCGCTCTCCAATTTACAGGCGTGGTGTTCCATTTATGATATCCCAAGGCTGGTCTCAGAAAAACTAGGTCTGCGCGCACAGCCCACCCACAGCTGCATGACCCATTGGCCGTCACGTACACTTGTGTTGACGGCGGCTCGCTCGTTCCCCTTCATCCATACTTGGTGAATTCAGCTACTCAATCCAACATATTGAGCCAAGGAAAGATTGAGCATGATGGCCGCATGTAGCCTGACGGCGCTTAAAACCCAGCCTCAGGCCTGACGCATACGGCGTGGCAGCGGTCCTCTGAATGTCCACCGAGGATTCTTCAACCTCCTAGACCACACGGTATGTTGTAATGTCTCAAACCGATTACCGAACCATTGATGGAACCGAGGAGGGATTGACACATGTTACCCGCCACCAGGTCCAATCCCCATCAGCTCTATACCCGTTTTCTAGGTGGACGACGCCACCCACCTCAGTTAGCACAAAATCAGACATCAAAGGGGCTGTCTGACATTAATGATGGCTCAGGGCTTCGCTTCACCATGTGTGCTAAGATGGCAGAGGAAGAAGACAGCAAGATGGTCGAACGCTGGGAAGCAGATGCTGATGGGAATCGTGACTTGTGAGTCCTTCTCTCTCTAGAATCCCTCCTTTTCCATTCCACTGAACGCATCGACTTGAAAATTATAGACCGGTTTGTTCTCCCCTGCTGTCGCAACGTTGGTCGCGGTGTCAGTCCAAGATATCATGCATCTCGCAGGATTCTCCGCGTTCTATCTCGAGGACGTCCGTCAGCTCATCGCAGATCCCAATGTGCCTCACGCATCCATCCTTTCCACTCTGGTTAAACCACCCCCTTCTCTCCATCGAGATCTATCGTTTGGGTGAACTCGTTGGTTCTTGGTCACGACTATCGGTCTTACCTTTGCCCTGCTGGCAACATCGCTACAATAGTGGGCACGTCGATATGTCAGGGTCACTCAGCCATCATGGTACAGTCCACACAAGCAAGCGCGGATCCGAACTTTTCTTTTCCGACGGCGTCGGTAAGTTGCACCCTCTCCGGGGGGCTGAAGCATTGCCCATTCTATTGCATGTTTCCTCGTCTTCTTCTCCGGTCTTCCTATTTCCTTATTAAACCTCGATCATGC
The DNA here is from genome assembly GCA_003313725.1 of Russula sp. MG48. Lineage (NCBI taxonomy): Eukaryota > Fungi > Basidiomycota > Agaricomycetes > Russulales > Russulaceae > Russula > Russula sp. MG48. The sequence continues at coordinate 4,831 of QLOS01002870.1, read as the reverse complement.
AGTTTTCGGTACTGTGATTTGGTGGATCGTGTTTTCCGCAGGCGTAGATGCGTCTATCACGTTCATGCCAGTCTTCCGGAAGGACAGCCTCTAACTTACTATGTGCCGCTTTCTTTGGTTACCCTGGTTCCTTTATTCTAGCACATCATATAGTCTTCCAAATTCCCTGTTTGTTCAGCTAAACACTTGTTCCCTTGCTTCCAGGATCAACCTCGATGCGCTTTAATATATTTTATAGCTCGAGAACCTATCGCAAATGGCTCTCGGAATGACAGCCCAAGAAACTACAGAAAAAGTCGCTAAATTGGTGACTGGACGTTGTGCCAGGCTTTCGTTGGATTCCTTGACCAATATCGGGCCTCCAGTTTGACCTCCGAGACGGTCAAAAAGGGCAGCTCATGATCTGCGTGAAGGCTGCCGATAAGGTTTTAAAGGATGAAGTCTTGTGACCTGTTCGGACCACTTACGGAGAAACCCGGACGATGACGGCAATGGGGAAACTGCTTTATGTGCACGAGGTGTACTGTATCATCGGAAGGCGCTCTTTCTTTATTGCGCTGCATTACTTCCTGCGATCAATTTGACATTCAAAATACTCTTTCGGGAATACAGCGAGACTCTGTTCAAAGACAGAAGAGAGGGATTATAGAATTCCTATCTCTATTCTCAGATCGATTTGCCGTCCTTAGGTCAAGGCACCGATGCTGCCCTATCATGACTGTAACAAGCATCCTCGTATAACGCCCCAGGTCACTGCTCCCCCTGTCGTCAGATCAAGAGGTGCTCACGCCCTGGCTGTTGCTCCATCCATCGTCCTGACCCCGATACTGTTCCGAGAACCACCAGTCCTTCCACTAGGAGTGATGAGTTATCCTTGCATAGAGAGACGAGTCCTGCCTCGATCATCAAGCTCTTCCACACCCTCTTCACAGCCCGGCATCTTCGGCGTCCATCGCTCATACTACTCCCTCATCCCCACATCTTGTAGCAACGTCGCAGTGCGTGCTCCGTTCAGGCTGTGGCAGAACGGGGGCCATAGATGCAGTTCACAAGCCTGAAGGTGACCGTAAGTTTGCGGGGTATATGCTCGGGCTGTCGAGGGCTGAAACCAGGAGGGATGGAACTGCCGATGGTGGCCTCTCGACCACGATGAACAAGTGGGCGGAATACGAAACTATGCAAGCCAAGGACACTCCCGTGACAGTGGGGAAAGAGTTCGGAAGCCACTGCGTTTGGAGGTAGACGATGGCCTAGAATGCTGGTAAGCATTTCGTCGTGAGTCGTGACCAGTGGTAGAGCATGTAGAATGCCAAGGGGGGCCCCCATCAGCGCTCAAAAGTTGGAGTTAGGTCCCCGCGACTGACATAATCACGTCTGACGCTGCACTCCGAGTCGTTCACCTAACTTAGTCGGTGTAAACGCCTCTGCTGCTTCAACGGCGCATAGCTCAACGACATCGTATGCGGTTCCCGTACGTGCAACCAAGGTTTCAGAAAGTAATGGTAGCTGTTCCCCCCCCACTCGTGCTGCACTTCGTCCCCTTCATCTCCAACCAGGTATACCCTTGGTGCTTTTCTGGTACCCAAAAACACTATGGCCTGCCACTTGCACTCTCCAAAGGAGAATACCGTTGGGTGGTCCTCAGGTATCTGGCATGCTACCGTCCAATGCTCATTCGTGCCGCATCGGAAGCACTTGCCGTTGCAAATGGCCGCGGTGCCTGGTCGGAGCGGGACCGGCGTTATCTCCGTCACGGCGTCCGTGTCTGCCCTAGTGGCCGACCACTGTGCGACCTGCGACCTGTACGCTGCATGGCCATGGATCGTGTCGGGCTGGTGTGGATAAGTTCAAAGCCGTCGCAACAGGGCAGCCTTTTGTGCCTCTGTTGGCTGTGGCCTTGGGTTTGTCCTCGGTAGGGCTGAGGTGTGTAGAAGTCCAGGTCGCACTGAGTATTCCGTGCTGCTAGACGATTGCTGGGCTGGGATACTGGTGAGCTACTGGAATTCCGCCTGTAAGGCGGTAATCGAAGTGGCATCAGCTGCATTCTCTAGGGTCAGTAGAAGTTTCTCAGAGTACTCCGCCTGGTCGCGTTGATGTCCAGTTTGTGAAGCGTCCTTCGAGGCAGCTCTTCACCGGCTTAGGCAGAGAGTCCATGACTAAGTGAAGGGACCCCCTGCGGCTCTCCAACCCGCACTCGCATGCCCGCGCAAGGACCTCCTCTGCCCAGGCGACGTGTGAGTATGTCAGGTGTGTTGGAGGGGGATGGGTCATGTTTGTGGTCTCGCTCAGCTGGTGTGGCTTTAAGGTGGCCTTCATCAGCTGGGGTGCGGATGCTGACGCGCTGGGGGCATTAATGACGCTCAGTCAAACCGCAATGGCATCGTAGATGAATGGGTGTACATCCAAAGTCGTTAGTGCGAATTCCATCAGCTTAGTTTTTTCGAGTTCTTTTCGATACATAGGAGATGTTCAACATGTCTCGGAAGCGGTTGAAAATACAAACATTCATATCCATAGTTCAGGGTACTCCATCCACCAAAGCAATCCAACTCGTCCCACGACCCGAGCACTATCTCCTATTCGCTTCTGGCCCAAACGACTTTTAAGTTTGTGTCTCGCGCACAGAGCAACTCGATTACTCACCAGGAACGTCAAAGGTCCATCATCAGTCATGCTCCATAATGCACAAAATTCACCCAACGTTCCAATCCCACTCGTTTCTCTCTCCTCAGCTTCTGCGCCGCATCCCGGAGCGCTTTCGCTGACCTCTCATAGTAAGGTATGCCTTGGTCTTCATTCGAAAACAGGAATTTGTAGAAATATCCAGCCAGGTCCCATCCATCCGTATCTGCCATCGCCCACATCGTCCCGACGACGCTTCGGAATCCGCAATATTGCATTGCTGCAGTAAGGTGCAGTGCCTCGTCAGGAATGCTACCCTCGGTCAGTTCTGCAGTGTGGCAAGCAGAAAGGAGTGCAAATTCGGCGGCAGGAAGCTGCGAGCGGACAATGTTGAGAAGTGTGAGGCGATCGTGACCTTGAAGCATGAACGAGGCATCGAATGGTTTTCCCGCTTCTAAGACACCATGACATGCGATGTGAGCGAAGCGATGGTGCCGAAGGGTTTCCGCCGCGTTTTCCGATGTTGCTTCCTCTAAGATCGAGTTACGGATTGAGCTTCCTAGAACTTGTTTGATGACACCTATTTCTTCCCTTACTCCAGGGAGAGACTTGTCTGGAGGTGCGATAACAAGCAACGAGGGGAGATCCGATGTCTGTACTCCAGGTTCACGAGATTTGATCAGCGCAGACAGAGTTGGGGTATATGAGGATATATAGATGTCGGAGAAATACTTTTTGACCTTGTCGTGAGAGGGTATTGGGCCCATTGCGTGGAGTGGGAGAGAACAGAACACCGATGTCGGACACCACCAAACACGAGATTGTTCTGGAATGTTCAACTTGCGGAGCTTGCTAATGACTGGCTGGCCAACGAGTTCATAGAGTTCTTTGAGTACTGAGAGTAAAGTGCGCTGATATTGCAACGATTTGGGACGATGTTTCTTTCGCGTGTCCAATAACCTATTCGCCAATTCATTCGCTCGGTTGTAGAAATCCTTGGAGGTGACAACAAGAAAGGGAGGAGATTGATGCAAGACGATGAGAATGTCGGAACGCCATTCGCAATGGTTGACTATGATGACTGGTCCTCGTTCAGCGGCTGCACGGAGAGTGTCGAACGAAGGAGTCTTGAGGAAGTTTTCAAATCCAGGCAATTCCTGAATTTGTGAAGTGAGAACATCGCGCTGATCCAAGAGCATCCGTTGCTTCTTCAGCAATTGGCCAAACATATCCATCCCTCCCTCTCCTTGGGCCCCGCTCCAATTCGTACCTCCATTCCCATCGAGCGGGATGGACATAGTCACCGTTTCGAGGTCCCGATTGATAATCGCGATGTTGTTCGCTAACGCTGGGTTAGCCACCGAAAGCCGGTCGATTGAAGTGCGAAGGCCACGCATTTCAGACCAGAGTAAGGCTCTTCCCTGTTCGAGAATCTCGACTGCTTGTTCCAGGTGATCCGTCTCGATTCGATAAGACGCATACGCCAACGGCATCTCATTAGCTTGCTGAATAGCGACGAGATGGGCATGTTTCGTATGGAGAGTAGGTGAAAAAACGAGAGATCTTTGCATCCATGACATAGCAGTCTCATATGCAGTCGAGACCGAAGGGTGTGCGATCCTTCGTGCAAGGGTTGCCCACATATATGCGTCTTTTAGTTTGCCGGGTGGATCGTTGCAATCATGATCGACAGACATTTGAAATAGAAGTATGGCCTCATCGAGGTCTTGTCTGTGATGATTTAACCTCCATCGCTGTAATAAACCCCGGCAAAGCGATCTAAGTGCGCCAAGGTGGATCACTCCTCGTGCACCTGCATCCTCCACCTTGATGAAATAGCGGAGTGAGGATATTGACTCTTCGAGGAACGAAATCCTATGGTTCCGTTGGAAGGCTTGAACAAGACACGAGGCCAAGTTGATGACACGATGCTGGGGAAAGCGATCACGCAAAGTTGAAGCCTGCATCTGCTGCCACTCGATACTCTTTTCTAAATCTGTTATGTCGTCTGTACGATCAAACCTGGTAAGAAACCAATCTGCCAGTGCGCCGAAGTACTTCGCATGTCTGGATGTCCCTGTGACGGTGCCGGAGAGAAGTTCATGCAGATTTTGAATTTGCTGGTCAATTGTTGTCAGGGAGCAAGCCCTCCGGATGTCCTTGGTCGCGTCCCACTCAACTGAGCCCCTGTCGGACATGCCCATGCGCT
>QLOS01002864.1:42949-54119 GCA_003313725.1 Russula sp. MG48 | reverse complement strand
GTACAGAGTCATGCACAGTCAGTAGGAGTCATCGTATCGTGTGAGTCATGGGTGCCGATGCAGCGCATGTGCAGAGACGTGCAAATGTAGCACTAGTGGATGCACATCGGTCCTGGTGGTCCATCAGACTGGGTGGTAAGCGTACAGAGCGAGATAAGGAGGCACAGGCAGAGTCACGGGCCGTAGGGGCCCGGCAGTCCATAGGCGAAGTGTAGAGAGCGGTAGGCAGTAAAAATGAAAAGGAATAAGGCGTACAGTGAAGCGGGAGCGTAACAGCACATCTCCTCAGACTAAATCGTTTTTCCTATCAAAAGCGCTCTTTTTTGTCCTGCCCGATGGACACTTCACGCTGATGGAGTACCGCTTTGGTCCCTCCGCGAGCAAGCCATGTGTAGCGCCACAGTGGCATCGGCAGTGCAGCCCCAAGTACAAGTACCCTTCATCCTCCACTCCATGCCCTCCATCATTGATCGCAGTGGTCTGTCCCTCCTCCTGTCCCTCCCATTTCCAAGTTGGCGTGCGACAGCCACACATGCTGTACATCCATCAGATCTGAGGTTATTCTATGGCGAGGAGGTGGGTGTACCCCAAGTGGTTCAAATGCATCTATGGGGTCATGGGCACCGGGAAAAACGTGACGATGGACGTTGGAGCCAGCAACGGGAACAGACTCTGGGATCGAGGAATGATGGCGCCAATCGCGATTGAGAAACATATCGTTGACAGACTGGAAGCTTGGGCAGAGCATGTCCTCCGGCATTACAATGTCTCCGACGGTAGCGACTGCAGGCATGCCATCGAGGACTGAATGGGATCATTTGGGATGAGCAGAAGCGTACATTTTACATTTGCGACATCAGAGTTGCCGAATGGCAGAAACTTGGAACCGTGACTAGGGTTGGATAGAGATGCAAGGTCTTCATCAAAAATGGAGTATCCCTTCGTGAGGCGGGCAAGCGGCTCGCCAACTGGCTGAAACTGTGTCTGTGAAGGTGCATTATATCCCATACCAGGGGGAGGCAGAGTGGTGAGGGTGTGGAGATGCGGTGAACTGCAAGTAGACACGGTTCTGGAGCAACCACGCTCATGATCACAATCGCAATCCTTTTCTAGGGGCGTTGGAAACAGGTTCAGGAGCTCATGATCCATTCCAGATTCCAGCGCGGGGTTCGTTAGGCTGGGATCGGTGATGGGGATTGACTCCCAAGCGTCCTGCGGCTTCTTGAGGATGAAGCCATACTTGCAATTTTGCTGCTCGTGCTGCAATTCTTTGGCTTTCTCTCAGGCAGCCACCAACACTATGCGCTCCCATTCGACAGACTCCTCCAGTTCACGTACACGGAGATTGAGTGCCGTCACGACCTCCTCTGCAACTCTAACCTCTCACTTGCGACGTTTGACTTGGGAGCGTATATCCTGCGCCTCTTGCGCTGCTGCCTCACCCGCCGTAAGGACCACCACTCAATCCTCCCCACACCTGACTTTTTTTCTTTCTCCCCACAGGAACATTCGAATTAATGTTCATCCCACGCCCCAGTGCCCTGAACGACGTCGTCATCGAGCTCTACCTCAGCGCGGGTGCCTCGAGCGCTACGTGTAGCTAAGTGACCAACGGTAGCATACATGCCAGCGCATGCAGCGCTGGTTGCTGCCGCCGGCTGCAGCGCAGTCCTCTGGAGGGCGTGGCGCGTTGGCTGTAGTGGCAACGACGCTGCAGGGCACGTTTGTGAGTGTGGATGTGCACCCACACCCTGGAAGCGGCGGCAACGATGACGACAGTTGCAGCGACAGCGGTGACGGCACGGTGACAGCAGCAAGAGCTGCAGGGGGAGGACTTAAATTATTCATTTCATACTCCGTCTTGTAGCTACAAGTCAATATTATCTTAGTTTTTGTGCTATGATGGAGCCATAAAACCTGCAAGCTGAATGACACTGCAGGTTTCGGATTGACACTGCAGTTCACCGCATCACACCGTATCCCATGTGTAAAATTCACAGTGCCTGTAACCACAGTATACCCAGCGTGCGGATCCCTAATGCTTCATGATGCTTCATAATGCCTCACAATCTCTTATAATGTGTATTAACGTCCATTATAATGGTTTATAGTGGATCATAATGTGTATTAATGTCCCTTATAATGGTTCATAATTTTTTATGCTGCCTTATAAATGCCTGTAAAGCATCATAACACACGGAAAACATTTTGGGCTCCGGCAATGCCCGAAAATGCCTGAAATTTTTTGACCAATTTGCTGATGATTGTCACTGTCGGTCACGCTCAGCAGCGCCATGGTCCCTCCCCTGCCCCACTTCGTGCTCTGCTCTTCCCCGCTCAGCTGAGCACTGTCGCTCTCAGTCAGCTTGGCGGTGCCACAGTCCTCTCCCTGCTCCACTTTGCGCTTGGGTCTTCCCTGCTTGGCTTGGCGTTGTCTTCAGTCACGCTCGGCGCTGCTCTCCTGTCACATTAGCGGCACTGGCAGGTCATGACTCCATTAGTTGCACCTTCTCCAGCGGCTCCCACGGCATTGAATCGTGTTGTCCCATTTTCCTTTTTTTCACTCAACCACTGCTGTGTAGCCTGCTGACACCACTACCGGCCTGCTAGCCTACGTGACTTGTCCATTGAACTTAGCTGTTGTGTTTACATGTATTTAGCTCTCCCTACAGTCCAATTGATTAACTTTGCACACGACGCGTGCGCTGTGAGTCTTACTGTCAAAGTTACTAGTAATTCACACGTCCTATCAGGCCACCAAGTAATTCAACCAAGTCAAACGTTGCATTTAAAATAAGGCCGACGTAAATTAACAATGGTATGAATAGTAAGACTACACGCTGCTTGGAAGAAGTCCTCCAGCCTCTGAGAAACCTCCCAAAGCTGAGCCAGAAAGGATGTCACTGAGCATGCTGACACCCTCGTCAAACAGTAACGATGTATGAGGCGCACCCATTGATGATGAGCGGCGAGGTGGGAGGGAAAGGGTGGGAATGTTCTCTGAGTGGTCGGCAGGGATTGAAGGTCGGCGTGTACATTTATGTGGTGGTGCTTCATCGGGGGAGATGTTCTCCTCGTCACCATCATCCAGGCTGTCGGAAGCACCCTTCCTCTTCCTTCCTAACGTTTCTGATGCACCACCACTGCTGTCAGGGTTGATAAGCGTTTGGCATCCACTGCCATTACTGTCAAGGTCGATTAGCATGCCTCCACGTTTGTATAGGGGCGTATCTACTGGTGATTGGTATTAGATTGTTAACAAGCTATATGTTGAGTACTTACGCGCTGTGGTTGTCTGATCACTCTCCTTGGCCATCTCAAAGTAGCAGGTATTGTCAACGACTGCAGTCAGCAGTTTGTTCATCTTGCTGGCTGTGTGTATATTAGACAGTGTAGTTGGTGGTATCGCCAATGGCCAACCACAGATGACAACATTGCGGCAATCGGGGCGACCCTTGGACCATGCAGCCCAGTCCAAACGGAATGTGTCACGTTTCGTCAGCTCGCCTGATTTATACTTGAGTGCAGACTAAGACATAGCGGGGGAACACTCACTGTACATTTTCTTGAACATTCCCATGATAATAGACTTTGTTGCAGTCTTTTTATCACCTCCATGCTTGTCACTTGCAACACGTCGTATGAGACCTGATACCCATGCTAGGTGTCAGGGAGTCGCAAGTATAATGATCAGAGGGCTTACCATTCATGCCAGCACAATTTGTTGCGAACATGTCAAAGTGTTTTGCGAGTTTGGCTGGTTCAAATCTAAGGTATTGACAAATGAATTCACATCCCACATCAGACAGCATGATGTTAGGAGAGGTGTAATGATCGACTTGATTGCGGCAGCCGAACAGAAGGTACTGATACCTGCTGCATGTGTGTAGATTTTTGAGCTGTGTCGTTCAATATTGAGACATTGAATAAGTGAGGGGAGACTCAGAAAGGGCAACTGACCTTGGTGTCAACCTTTTCCATTGTTGTGCGGATATCATGCAGCTGGAGCTGTGACTTCCCAACAATCCCTGTCTCCCTCTGGTCCCAGTCACCTTGCAGCAGCGTGATAAGCGTCGCTTGGTCATCCCTAGAAAGGCTCTTATATTCATCTTGGTTTTTCTCTGAGTCCTTGATGATGCGGACGGCTTCAGCTATTTGCCCACCATCCGACTCTGTCCCTGGGAAAGGAGAATTCAGTTGGGATGAGAAGAATGGATAAGCACTCACATCTTCCATCTTCAACTCGTGCCCAACAGAATCTATATGCATTCTGGATTGTGGGGCATTGGCGATCCTTGAAGATGCATCCACCCAAGTGGACATAGCTGCAGGCTTGATCGAATGCGATGTTGTGCTCATCCACCAAAGTTTCGATGATGTTATCTATCTGACTGATAGCAATATCGATGGCTGCCTTGAGTTTTATCTTTCTAGCGACGTTATCTTCCTTTTCTTTGGCATGCTGCTCATCACTTTTCGGTGCTGGCTTGGCATGTGCTTTGGACTTTGACTTTACCCCCAGTCCAGTAGTGGAAGAGACAGTCATGAATGAGAGGAAAAACGTCCTGTTAATTTGTAGAGTCGTAATGTGGTACAGGAAGAATCACGGAGATTCCGTGTACGCTATGCATTGCTGATGGTTTTATAGCATGGGCATTGGAGAATCATCAACAAAAAAAAACCCTGTTAGGAGATGGATCATGAATGACAGCCCAGCATAAGCTGAAGGATTTGGGGCTATGCTTACCTTTTATGTGTGGCATGTGTCTGTCACGGTGAATCTGAGGTAGCTATCAAAGAACTTGGTTGATGGTAGTAACCACATGTCATACTGACAAAAACTTACCAATGAGAAGGCGCCCGGCACTGTCACTGTAATAGGAAGGCCAATGCCTTTGATGTGCTGGGGTTGAAGCCCAAGGTGATCAGGGCGACTTCCTGGGACGATCGGGGAACATGTTGGTACACATGATCAACATTTGCGTATGTGGTGTTGTTCTCTCCTAATGCCATCAGTAGATCATAAACCTCGGAAGGGAGTGTTCTGGCAAGCAGAATGGGCCAGGTTGCCTGAGAGGTACGTGAGGGGGTAGGTGTCAATGGAAACACGTCGCTCAGATGCATTGATGAGAGTTGGGAGTGAACAGAATCAATTCCAGACATTGACTCTGGAGTCGCCAAGTCAGTTGGGTCAAAGGCTTGATGAGATCGCTCTGGGGTAGCAGCCTGGTGTGGCTTTGTTGGGCTAGGCAGGTTGAAGTGACTCGGAGTGGGGGATGCTTTCACTAGATGGCTCTTCTCTTCCACAGTCAGTAACGGTTGAGTGTCTAAGTCACCAGGAGGGGGCAGGCGTTGGAGTATGAGGGACTTTGTGGCTGTTTCTGGCTCAAGTCGAGTATTGGTGAAGTAATGCGATTTGTATGCACAAGTACAAAAGTCCCACAGATAAGCAACACCCAATTGATGCAAGCAGACATCCCTAACGTCACAGATCGCAGGAGAGAAGATGGGGGCGTTGACTTGGAATGTTTCACCATAGATAAGATGAATGTTACGCTCATCCAGTGTGAGCAAGGACGCCGGTATTTGTGCCAGTGCAGGATCTTGTTCCCCTTGAAAGATGACTACTAGACACCCGACACTGCAACAGCGTTCAAGTGCAGCTATCTGTACACGAACAGAATCAGAATGTTATTGTTTCAAGATGATGGCCTCGTACCGAATCCCTAATGTTGAGGATCAGTCGACCTCTTGTCTCCTTCCTGTGCATGGTACTCCAGATGAACCCAGGGTGGAACCCCGAGTTAGCAGGGGGTATTCTCGTTTGATCATCCCGCCACCCTGAGATAGCCTGTGCTGTCTTGGCCGCACGAGCATTGTGCCTGAATGGCCCATCTGGAATGCCTTGAATCAATGGCAATAGATGTGGTTCAGTAACTGCCCGCCAAGGCAATTGGGGCAGGTCTCGGTTATGACGAGCATCCCTCAAAGGTGTACCGCTCATCATGAGGGAGAGAATGGTGAACATGAGCGTCAGATGTTGTACAAGTCACTATGACTTATGACTCCAAGAGGAGTGTGGAGACAATGCTATGGGTACAACTGTACAAAACACCCCTGCCTTTTAACTGAGAAGCAGGGCAACAATAGGAGGGCCGCAGGAGGATGCATGTGGCTGAGTGAGGCAAGCCAAAGCTCGAAAGTGGTGAGTTCGTGCAACATGCAAGTGCAGCACCTAACAAATGACATCACGTGTTACAATATGAGCTTGCTATTACTTTACTGAATAGCTCACAATGCCTTCAATCCTCATGCCGTGCAATTTATCATAATGGCACATTCTAGAATTGTTGGATGGTGGAGTGATATCACAGATATGTCTATGTACATGGTCATCATCTTTGACTGGTCTTATCTTTACTATTCATTCACACCATCATGATGGGCCGCTGGGCCTAGTACTTGCATTGTGGCTGATCATGTGTAGTTCCAGCACTCCACGTTGCATCAATGACATGATTGGTTAGCACACTGGGGTCCATTCTTGTACTTAGCAAGTCCATATTGGTTGTGAATACCATTCTGAACTCCATCAATTAACTGGATGAGGATGTGATGAATTTGTTACTGCCATGAGGCCGCGTGAGCCGTTCGGAGCTGCACACAGTTCAACTGCCAGTGAGTTGTGGACAATGAACACAGAACTATCAATTGTCAAGCTGCAAGTGTGCACTGTGCAAGCCGAAATTAATTACACGCTATTGATACTAGTACTAATGCTGAGACTCCCAAGGAAGTCGTTTAAGCGGTCTAGCTCATTGCCAATGGCATCGTCCTCTTCTGCACTGACGGGCGCCCCAGGCTTGGTATCAGCTATGCCACCACCTCTGAGTCCATCTTCTTGTGCAGGTCTTTCACTTGTGATACCCCAAAACTTGACAGTAGGATCACGGTGACCGGAATAACATGGTAATGCATATGTTTTTTGGATAAGCGTTCGGTGGATGTTGTTTTGGCGAAGGCGACGCACAAGGAGACTGGTAACCTCTACAGTGAGAGGAGACTCTTCAGAACGAAGTCAATTGAGAGCAGACTTCAGGTGTGATTCTTCTCGTGTTATCCAGTCCACCAGGTGTGAGATCTCCACATTGAGGCGTCTTCTCTCCTCAGCACGCTCAAGCTTCAGGTGGTGTAAAATGGCCTGCCGATTTCAAGTATCAGCCCAAGGCTGCTGACGGATGTCTACATGACATTCTTGCAACAAATTGAATTCGGCAAGGCTGTCATAGGTTGACACGTCCTTCCAGTCCAACTGGGGGCGATTGAGCGCCTTTGCGGCTTCATTGTACTTACAAAGTGCTGCCTGTATAGCCTTACACCACGTTTTGAGTGCTTTGTTAATGTGGACACGCAGTTTGTATCCTAGATGTGTCAACGTCAGTTACTAGGTAATCACGAATTAGAAAACATACCAGTTCCTGAGAGACCCATCTTGTGGAGCTCAAATAAGCGTGCTACAACAAGACCCTCTAACTTAGAGAGCGCCTTTTGATATGCCCATGTTGAATGATAATGTGCCACCGCTTTCCATTCCTGCATGTCAGGAGTCCATCACGTTGTGATATTATAAGTCAATTCGAATCTGTGAAGGGCGCCTTGGATGCATTCGAATGTTTCAAACGCATGCTGCCTCATGAGCTCAGCACGCTCTTTCAGCGCTGATCGTTCTGACATCTTCATGTTGCAGAATTCCACTGCATTATCGTACAACTTTCTAGAACGTGTTAGACAGTCAATGCGTCGTGCAATGAAATGCTATCTTACTTTGATTGTTGGTATGCATTGAGGTGTTCAAAATATTCGCATGCGAACTCGTCCTCAGGAGCTTCCTTTTTACGTGACAGAAGATACGCACGCTCAGCATTGAGATGTTGGTGATAGGCCGTGTCTTTGAGAGCTTGGCCAGACTGAAGTGCGGCAATCGCGATGGGGGCCTCCTGAAGAATCTGACCAACTTGTTTGTAATTCCCATAAAGGAATGCCACTTGACAAAAGCAATTGTCAGCATCACGAACAGCGATGAGATTACCCAGAACGCACAGAGTTCCTGGTATTTGTCATCATCGTGCTGTCAAGCATAGAGATCAATTGCTTGGTGCCGATGATACCGAGATGCATATCTCGTGATGTTAGCGAGTCCGTTAAAGGAAGCAAATATTCTCTCTGCAGTCTCCAGATCCTCAATCCCGAAACCACCAGTGAAGAGAGGATGGTAAGACAGCTGACAAACGCGTTTGTGTGCATAGCTGTGAAATGAAGGAACGATGAGGCGAAGGGCTTTTCCTCTTGCCTTTTCTGTGATTGAGCTCTTTGCGATGGTCTCTGTGAACGAGCACCCAATGTCGTAGCCGAGTCCTGGCCTGTCCTGGAACACTTCAAGCACTTGATTGACAAGCACGAGTGGATATTTGGCACTGATGACATAGTTAGTGTCATAACACTATAGACGGAATAGACTTACAGTTCACCACTTGACACCATATCACATATCCACCAGACAAGGCCATGCCTGCACGCAGATAGAAAAATGCCCATTTTGCGATAGATAGCCCACATCCGTTTCACGTTGTCATTTTGCACAGCCTTCCATTGCTCTGTGCATGGCATCTGTTCTTCATCCCCATCGGCTGGTGTGGCTTCTTGTCCATCTTTGGACCACGCAGGTGATTCCTCCGCATAATCCGCACCACTATTAACCTGTACATCGATATCAGTATGGTCTCTAGACAGATAACATAGAGCACACAGGTTTCTTCAGTGACCGCATTGGCCTAGGCTTGACATCATACTTGAAGCGATCCACAAGTCCTTCCGAGATATAGTAGTCACTTGAAAATTGCCGTGGATCTGTATTGGTCCCTTCCCGCTGGTGAACGCGCTTTAGTGATTGGTTGCCATCAAGCACGCTGATGACAGAAACTTCTAACAGCACTTTGCCAGGAAGCTTATGATGCTCCTGATTTAGAAAAGGAAAGGCAAAAATGGGACTGAACTACATTACCTCATTCTGACAGCATGGGCATGAGTGTTTGATGCGCCAATTAGGTGCTGTCCTGTCCAAAACTTGAATAATACGATCCTCTATGCCATGTTTGATTTTGAGGTAAACATCGAACGTGTCGGAGAATTGTTGCCAATATGAGCGGTGATAGGTCACCTAAGTGCCAATAATTCAGTCCAAATCCGAGTCACTGTGCCAACATATAGCTTACATTGTGATAGTCGCAAATGGAGCGAACCTATGCCTGTATGCTAAGGCGGGGCTGACAGACACACAGCCGACAATAGAGCTTCAGGGTTCGAAGTGATATTGCAAATGAGATCCGAGTTGGTGATGAGCTCAGACACCCTTGCCGCAAGAGATTCACGTTAGGGTATATGCACCCAGGTAACTGTAGGAAAGTACGATCATAAGAGAAGTCTGCCAGTGACAAGTCCTCAGTGTTGTTATGTGTGGATAATCGATGGACCACAAACCATAAACGTCAATATACATGAGCTGGAATTGATCCATGGTATCTCCTGGATTCAGATGCGTATACACTGGCTGGTTGTCACATTCATGGTTCTTGAAATTGAGGTATGCGTCAATCAGGGATGGCAATTGTTCATCCCACCTCAACTGAAGTTGAATGGATTGCATTGACCATGTCTGAGACGTGGTATGACTGCGTAAGCTAAAAAATAACAAGTCAATGGGAATCAGTAACGAGTTTAGGCTTGACTTACTGTCCAAGGTACTGCAACAGATGTTCTGTCTCGCTGCCCTCACCGGATAGCTGGAGTTCAGTGTCCAGTGGTCCCCCCATGTCATCGTCGAACCAGCCACCATTGTCCATACCGCCTGTGGGTCCACCAAGCGCCTCATCACCTGCACCGCCTATCATCTTGTCCAATGCACGTTGACTTCCACTTGACAAGTCTGAGGAAGCTGACCATCAATGCACACATGTAAGAAGATGCGAACATACTTTTATATGCCTCCTTCGTTCGCTGAGCCAGCACTGCATTGATTTTGTTCTGACTATTCACAGTCAGAAGACAGCTTCGACCTTGAGGGAGCAATTTGCTCAAGCCCTGGCTTGTCCTGCCATTCTGACGGCCGCGAGGCGCAATAGACATATATACCTTTCCCTTTGGGCCATGGCACAATTCTGATTTGAATGGTTGGGAAGGTTGAGTAGCTCTGCAAACACTAGAACGGGGCATAGCGGGAGTGGGAGATTAAACAAAACTTATTCCCAGGAACATACTTATAAACAAACACGTCATGTAGGCTAGCAGGCCAAGGTTAGTGCAGGCGGGCTGCACGGCAGTGGTTGGGTGACAAAAAGGAAAAAGGGATGACATGATTCAATGCTGTGGTAATGGCTGGAGAAGGTGAAGTGATTGGGTGTGACCTACCGCAAAGGTGACAGGGAAGCAGCACCGAGCGTAGCAAGGAGAGTGTAGTGACGCCGAGCGTGACTGAGAGTGACAATGCCATGGCTGAGCACAACGGTGTTCCACAGCAGCGATGAAGTGCGGAGCGACGTGGGTGGGGACCGAGTGGTGCTGCCAAACATGACCAGGCACGAAGATGCTGCCCAGCGGCAGCCAAGTGCAAAGCCAGGCGGGGAGGAGAGCAAAGCCAAGAGGGGCGACAAGGAGAGTGACGATCAGGGCAAGGAAGAGCGCAACGAGCAGGGAGAGGAGGAGAGTGATGAGCGATGGGCGGGGTGGGGAGGAGGGTGCCGACACCGAGGCGGAGCACCCAAGAAGGCGACACCAAGGGTGGTGCTGTGCGCCAAATCGAGGGAGGCAGTGCTGTACGGCAACGATGGAGCGGGAGTGAAGCAAGCAGAGGCAAGCACATTGATGATGGGTGTGAGAGCCAGGAGCAAAGAGAAGGAGCGGATCGTGAGGCAGGCCAAACCAATAAAGAAGTACTACTCACTTCTTTGATTCCTTTGGGAGATACAGCTGGGCCAGCAGGCCTGACAGAGAAGCAGGGGCGGGGGTTCCTGAGGATATGCACGGCAGCGGCCGAGTGTGAAGCCGAGCAAGGCGGTGCTGTGCGGGAACGACGGAGCGGGGAGTGGAGCTGGCGGGAGCGGGGAGCAGCGAGCGA
>QLOS01002864.1:0-32990 GCA_003313725.1 Russula sp. MG48 | reverse complement strand
CCAAATTTGGTCATTTTTGATCCATAAGTCTGAAAAGAGCTTTTGTCACCGTGGCTTAACCTTTCCCGTGGCTTCCCATGTCTGGTAAAGAGCGTAAACGCAAGCCCCGAGAAGGGCACAAGCCATATACACCTCGAAAACCAAAGCTAAACAACAAAAATGCCCCAAAGACTTCAGCAACCAATGCACTGGAGCATGCTCGTCCAAATTTAACTCTTGCAGACTGGCTTACTGTGGTTGAATATTTCGACAACAACCAACCACTCTCTCAGCAGGAAACTGTCTTGTATTTTTCAAAACGGCCAGAGGGTGCTCTGCTTTTTACCCAGGGCACTCTCTCATGCCATCTTTCCGAAAAGGG
Source organism: Russula sp. MG48 (assembly GCA_003313725.1). NCBI lineage: Eukaryota > Fungi > Basidiomycota > Agaricomycetes > Russulales > Russulaceae > Russula > Russula sp. MG48. The sequence goes on along the minus strand of QLOS01002864.1, from coordinate 32,629 downwards.
CTGTAAAGAGGATCATGCTCGTGTGGAATCAACTCCAACTGCCCTTTCTGGAAAGCGGGCCCGGATTGTCACAAGGCCTGATGTGGAACATGCTTTGCATTTGTGGGTGTTACACATGGAAGAGAAACGCGAGCATGTGACAGGGGCAATGCTTGTAACGAAACGAGGCAAATTTGAAGATGCCATGAACGTGCCAGAAAATGAAAGGTTAAAAGGGAATGGCTGGGTTCAGAGCTTCTGTAATGCGTAAGGATCCAGCTCTTTTGTGCAATGTGTTTAATCTGATTTCTTTCATCTTTGCATTCCTAGGTACAAGTTGAAAGAGTACCGTAGACATGGAGAGGCTGGCTCTGTGGACTTAGAAGCCGTAGAGAAAGAGCGTGAGAGAATATCTAAGGTTCTCGAAAGGTACGCAAAGCAAGATCGATGGAATGCAGATGAGACTGGGTTGTTTGGATTGTAAGGTTTTAGATCCGCTATTCTGATTCACATCCTTAATTATTTGAGCAGTGCGCCACCAGATCGAGGCTTAGCTACGAAGCAGATGTCTGGGAAGAAGTCGAGTAAATTTTGAATCACAATCATGTTCGCATGTAACGCAAGTGGAACCGAAAAGTTACCAGCGTTCTACATTGGGCAGTCAAAGCAGCCACGGTGCTTCAGAAAAAGGAGCCCTCAGCAGCATGGATTTTATTATCGTAACAATAAAACTGCATGGATGACATCCGAACTGTTCGAAGAGTATGTCAACCTTAATCTTTATTCTTTACTGAACCATAGCTTACACGGCACTCAGATGGATTAGATCGCTTGACCAGCATTTTAAACAGTTAAACAGGCGCATCTGTTTGGTCATCGACAATTTTTCAGGCCACAAGATTTCATACAAACCGACAAACATCCATATCGAGTTTTTTGAGCCAAACATGACCTCTTTCATGCAGCCTCTTGACGCAGGAATTATTCGGTGTTTCAAGGCTCATTACCGACATGCTTTCTGTCAGCATGCGATCGAACTTGATGAGGTTGGCGAGGACGACATTTATAAGATCAATTTACTGCAGGTTATGTTGATGGCAAAGGCCACTTGGGATTCTGTCACGCCAGAGACCATCAAGAATTGCTGGAACCATACTCAGATTCAAGGGTACGATGTTTGGTTTCCTCAGGTAAAATAAAACTGAATAGAATCTCCAAGATCTCTGCCGAAGCGGCCAAACATTAAGCGGGCCACTGTATCCAAGCTGGCACCTCTTCGGGATCCAGAGTCCTGGGCCATCATGAGGGCTTTTGCAATCTCAGATGACATCACAATGCCGAAAACAGAGGAACACCTCAAGGCCCACCTTGGACCACTGTATCGGTTTGAGGACTGGAAACCAGCTTTTGATGCCGTTTTTAGTACAGAAAATGACATGGCTGCTGCCATCGCCATAATCGATAAGCTCATGCTTGATGCTCTCAGTCCTCCAAGTTCACATTCGACATCGCATCCCAATGTCGGCCACCCTTCTGCAACTATGGGTGAAGTCACTGTGACGCGGCCCTCCTTGCCCCAACTCGAAGAACTGGAGATTGACCTTATGCGATCTGTCAGCACATTACAGGAATGGAAGAGAGTCCGAGGTACTGCTCCAACCCTTGAAGATCTCCTCAACCTGATGGAGGAGACAATGATTGGCAATTCACCATACAGTTTCCCCGGTGGTGATGATGAAATCGTCGCTGAGGCAGTCCGGCTGACTAATGGAGAGCCAGACCCTGCTGAGGATAGTGACGATCCAGACAATGAGGGAGAGGGGGACAGTGTATCGGTGCGAGAGGGGCTTGTCCTTTGTGAGCAGCTGGACAAGCTGTGCTTGCGGCACCCTGATGCAGATGGTGTGTCAATTTTGGTGTTGCAACAGCAGCTGCGGAAATTCCGTGTTCATTTGCGTCACTTGGAGGCCAATTCTCAGAAACAAACAACACTTGATGCATTCTGGGGTGAAAGACCTATCATAATTGATGTAGACATGGATTAGATACATGTCTGTCGAATGTGGAGTCACTGCAACTAATGTCAAGTTGGCCACTCAAGAAGCGTGACAACAAATGTAACATGTGTCACATAGTGTGACAAATACGGTCATGCATATAAGGTAATAGCAGATAAGGGAAACTGGGGACCGACATTATGTGTTATGACAATTTCAACTGTACTTGTAGATGTACTGTCCTCAATAGTAATACTAGTATTACAAAGTGTGAATTGTGTGCATTCCTTAAACTTGTCTTAAAATTGTGCACATTCCTTAAAATTATGTGTGTTCCTTAAAATTGTGTTCTATTTGAACTTAGAGACCTTGAATTTGTCCATGTGACTTAGGTGTTCTTAATCTTGCCTTAGGGCCATATTTCTAAGTCACAATTAAGTCAGCAACTTGCCTTAATGCACTTAGTTGCCTTAATGACAAAATTAAGACCATCAAGACAAATTAAGAGTTTTTTGGTCTTGCTGATGTCATTTGTACTTGTAGGTAGACCGTAGACTTTAGCGTGCTTTGTGGGTCTGTGGGTTGGTGGGTTAGCTGATGGTGACCTGCACCCGCACCCACAGGTACCCATACCCACAACCCATGTGGGTACATGAAACCCGTGCAGATGCCTATCCACGGCTACTTGGACTCCAGTCTTGGAGATCAAGCCGATGACTCGCACTCCTCCTCGGGTTATGTTTACTTACTAGCCGATGGAGCAATCTCATGGACATCACATAAGCAGCAGACAGTAGCCCAGAGCACCACCAAGGCCAAGAACATGGCCCTCATGGACACAGCCAATCAGGCGTCCTGGTACCACAACTTCTTTTTCAAGCTCAGATATGACGTCTGCAACCCGATCCCCTTACATGCCGATAACAAAGGCGCCGTCGACTTAGCATCAAATCCAGTCACTGGGTGATGCTCTAAGCATATCCCTATCAAGCACCATGCTGTATGCAAGTACGTCGAGAACGGGTGCATTGATCTCATTCATATGCCCACTGTGGAGATGCTCACAGATGGCTTCACCAAGCTGCAGCTGCACATGCACCTTAGGGACTTCGTCTCAGGGTTGGGGCTTGTATCAGTGCCTTAATCACAGGGGGATGTTGGACTGGCCCAGGTTTAGGGACTGGGACTGCGCAGTTATCCACATGGTACTAGCGCTCCATAATCTTAGATTAGATAAGTCCATATGTAATGATCAAAGGACACTGAAAGCATATGTGTTCTCCATTCATTTACCCTTATATCTTCGTTCATATTAGTTCATGAAGTAGTCATTTATTCTCTGATGCAAGTCCGAAGGTATTCAGCCAATACTACACTCTTTGTTACGTATTTAAGGACTCCTTTTTGCACCATATCACTTCAGTTTCTGACCACATAACTGAAGTGAGTATTTGCTTATGTCATATGTTACCTACTTTGGTTGACGTGTCACCCTTAGGGTTATTGCTCGATTCACTACCCTGTTTAGGTATTTATGACTTATAATATAGTTTCTGACCACATAACTGAAGGTTATCGCTACCCTGTTTAGGTAGCATACATATTTACATAGCTGCGTAACTACACGTTTTTTCAAAGTTTGATCCAGGACCGAGCTCGAGGATGCTATGGGGAACATTTTGTTTTCCTTAGTGGGTGCTATCATGCCACGAGATGGGGTGCACACATACGGGGGAAATTTGAGAATGCTGGTTTAGAAGATCGGGATCCTGTCAGGGCTAACTTTTCTAGAGGCAATGTTGAGACACCGATATTGCCGTCCATACCTATATGGAGATCAGCACGTCAACTGTCGAGAGTTGAAGGGGTCAGGCCTGGCACACACGAAGCTAAGTGCAAGCCAAGTTCAGAGATGTCTGGCGGAACAAGCGTTCTAGCAGCAACCGTGCCAAGGATTACAGCAGCGCGCACTTTACCGTCGACGTCGAGGGAGACGGACGCAGTCGAAGATCTAGGGTCTATTACGTCACTCGCAAGACACGGGATTCGTTCGCCGCTCCCGAAAACTCGACCGGGTTTAGGTTCTGCGAGATGGGGGGCTGATTGAAAATGTCCACTTGTGTCAGATCTACAAGGATGCATTGGCAAAAAAAACGGATCAGTCGCCATGTCGTGTCGAGGAGGATGAAGGTGCTGTCTTCAACCTTCACATTCGCGCCTTGTATGGTAAAGTACAGTCGATTCTCATATACGACGTACCCTTCGGTCACACTCGGAAGGATGGCTACAGGGAGATGAGGGTGACCGGACCTAATTCAAAATATCAATATAGCATCCTTCTTTTATTGTAGATTGGTCTTGTGATAGAAATATGGTGTGACAGAGAGGTATGCCTTATATGAGAGTCGACTGTAGACGTTACCAGTCCTGTCGTGAAAAAGTCAAGGCAAGTTCAAGAGTTCTCAACGAAAAGACAGCCACTGCGACAGAGTGGCGGCCGCAAAGTTAGTATCAAGCACCAAAGCGTGGACATGCCTCATTGGTGCGACTCGTGACAGAAGACGAGTTAAGTTGAACGACTGATTGCTCAGCTACGCGCAAAAGGCATCGGGCCGCACTAAGAATCGGTCAGCGAGTGAGTTGGCAGGCTGAGTTATAAGGACGAGCGCCACGCTGTCAGGCAAACGGACAATGGTATTCGTCGCACCCCCTTGGAACAGATGGCCGCAGTCCGGATTTTGTCATTCACGCACTCGAGCCTGACATTTTAGCCCTGTAGCACTCGGATCGCAGCTCGTGATCCGTCACCCCATGGCGTTGGTGATGTCAGGAATCGCGTCGGGTGGGCCCCAGCGCGTGCGAAGATCAGTCAACGAAGGTCCGTAAAGCGCAAGCACGAACGCAATGAACAATGTGTCCCGTTCACGAGGCACCTGAGTCGGCAGGGAGGTCCCACTGGCAGGAGCACTGGCCCTGCGTGCACTGGCATGGAGCAGACCGAACGTTCACAGCTAAAGCTTCTTAGCCCACTGTGACCAAGAGCACGGCAAGGTAGAGTGCCGCTGAGGATTTAGTGGTGAGGACACTGAGGAGCATTTCCGAGGTGGATGTGCAATTCTAGTCAAGCAGCGGATGGGTATTATACATCGGCGGGAACGAGCAGAAGGATGAATAAGAGAACCATGACCAGGACCAAGAAAGGAATGGGGTTGGACCTTCGAAGAATTGAAGATACGGGGTAGTACTGGAACTCAACCTTGAACGGGCGGCCCTCTTTCCCTCCGAGTCCGCGGAGTACAGTAAGTGATTAGGTCAGCCGCTGCCATGGTCTCGCCCTCAGGCTCAGGCTTAACACCCCTTGTTCTCGGAATGACGCCGTCCCACCTGCAGTCCCTTATACGGTATAGATGCCATACCCTCTCAGCCAGCCGCTACCAGTATCGGAGTCTCCTGACTGTCTGCATGCATACTCGATGAGTTGTCTAGGGCCCACTGTACCGTATCCTTTCGGCTGTGCCGCATACACTGTCAAAAGTCCGCACCCTTCGCGTACTCACTGCTGCACTCGTCGCGCGTAATTCAGGCACCACCCCTCCTTCAGCGCCAAGCACGCCGCTTTGAAAAAAAAAATCGCATCAGGCTTCGAGTTTTTGGGGAGACCATAAGTCTTAATATGGCAGAGCACGAGGCAGGGCTGACGACGGCCACGAGGCTAGGCGGCCTGTCCATTTGTGCGGATTGTGCGATCATCAGACACCCTAGGCCACACTTCCAGCTTCCAGGGGTCAGGGGACATGCGTGTCCATCGCGTGTGGGCTCCATCCGTAATCAGTACCGGTGACCTCCCAAAGCGAGCTTTTATGTCGAAGAAGTTTGTCCTCTTTCTGTTTATGCATCATAATTATAAGTAGTTACACGGTTGTTTGGACAACAGAAACGTCAAGGACAACCACCCGTTGCAACACGCAACACGGCTAGCCAGAGGGCCAGGGCAGTAGGGGCGGGGTATGATGGTATATACATGTTAGTTTAGATATGTGACTTTTGTCTGTGAATAACTGTAATGCTACATTGCGGGAAATCAATCCCACATCTTACCAGTCGGCCATATATGCGTGAGTGCGTCAATATCATCAGGTGAAATCAAGTGGTGGTGAAGAGGACCAATCAAGAATAGTAAAAGGCATCGCGAATGGCGCGCATAAAACCCACGCGGTGCTTGTGCTGGGCAATGCCCATGGCACGCCGCGTGAGGGATGTGCCGCGCTTATTGAGTCTGCAGATCGCTTTCAACGAGGACGGCGACGACGTCGGCTGCGCTCCGCTCGTGGAGGTCGGCTTGTTCCCTTTAGTCGTGCCCGAGCCCTTCGTCGCAGTCGCCACGGGTGAGCTCGAACCCGCGTCGGATGGGGTCCCGCTGGATGCCGAGGCGAGGTTGGACAAGGGCGGGCCGGGGAAAGTGTAGGCCGCGGTGTCATCGTACACGTTCGGGTCATAGATGCCCGGGTCGTTGTCGTTGTACGCGCCCGGAAAGGACACGGTCTGGTCGGGGGTACCGGTCTGCGAGCCGCCGACGAGGATCTGCGTGCAGGACGGGTAGAACTCGGCGCCGCCGAGGGTCACGGCGAGGTGGAGCGCAATGATCTCGTGACGGACGAGGTAGCCGCCAGGAGCGACCTGCGTGGGGAGCGTCACTGCGATGGGTTGTTCATTCACTGTCGGGGTTTCGCGCCCGAGCGTTAGTAAGCGTGTATGCGATCTTCGGGGGAGGGGAAGAAGGGATCTTCTACGCACTGACGTCCTTTTGGTACCAAGCGGACCCGTCTGACTTCTTGCCGAGTTGGTCAATTTTGAACCACTTTGCAGTTGAACCGTTGAACTTGTCGCAGGTGCTGGTGTCGCACGCAGCCATATAAGTCATGATCGGGCCGGTATTGTGCGGCCACTGCAGCCCAACGACGCGACGGTAGTTAGCGAGGAGTGCGAGGAAGGCCGAGAAAGCAACTCACGTTTTGCCCACCAGGGTTGCCCCAGAAAAACTGGATGACAGAGCCGGGATTCGCGGGCACAACCATGGTGGCTAGCTGGGCGGCCAGCCCGCAGTTCAGGTATGGGTTGTTCGCACCCTTGACGGGGCCAATATCAGCGATCTGGCGAATGGGACTATCTGTGGGCTGCGCGTTGGGAATGTTGCCAGTGTAGGTTGTGCCATCTATTACGACTTTTGTGACAATGCCGTGGGCGGCGGCAGAGGGAAGAAAAGCTAAGATTGGGGAGAGGATGAGGAGAACGTGAGGAAGCATGAGGGATAGATTGGTCGTGTTCGAATCGGGTGCCCGCCCTCTTCCTCCCTGGACCCTTTATTGAAGAAACGAGGACGAGTGTGATATCCTCGGCTCATGGTGCATTCGAACCTACCACGTGGTCTGGGCACAATAGGCTGGTTAAAGTAGACATATTACCATCACGGGATGTCCCGCGCCGCCAACACGATTGACTCGACGATGATTTGCCTCGTGTACTGTACGTGTATGTGATCCATATAGCACCAGTTCACAAGTCCTGCGAGAGAAACTTTGTTTCTAGAGAACGAGTGAAGGATAAGAACATGAACCCTTCCGTCACGCCACACTTTCATGCATGGTTCTCGCTCACCTGCCCCCTTCATTCACTCATGTATCTCCTCTCAGGCACGTTCACGACAGCACGCTTACCCTCCGCACGGCCCACTCTCCCGGATCAAGGCTTCTATAAGGCGTCGCTTCTAACAATGATGAGTTATCGGAAAATTTCTCGCCTTCCCATTGTTCACTCGTCCAAAGGCCGTATCTGCTTGCCCCATTGGCTGCTGCGGGAAGAGACGAGTGAAGGTGATCGTGACCTTCAAAGTCTTCCCCATCCTCTCGAGAAGTAAGAGGTCGCCCCTCGTAATTTTACCGACCACTAGGTCTAGTGACGTATGCTGCACGTCCTCAGCCTGGCCCTGTGATATCTCAACTCTACGACACTTTCACAGCCAGCTGCACTCGTACTGCCGTCTTACGTGTTTGGCAACTTGCCCGCATACCATCCACACTCACTGCCCTGTGCCGAGAGGAGAACAAATGGAACTCAAGAGTCAAGACTAACGGAAATCATGGAATGTATGCAGCTCGGGCGTGTCCGATGTTACGGTGTCTAGCTCATTCCTCACCAGTGGCGCGATGGGCGCGAGGATGTCTTGCATGAATCGGACGAGCGCGGGGCATGGACTGCTTGGCTGATTGCAAAGGATCTGGCCTCGACATATGACTGATCCACCCCTTCGACCTTCTCCTTGCGCCTGGGGTCTCCGTGCCCAGCACTTTGGTTCTACATTTCTCCCGACATTTCTAGCCTTTTCCGATGGATGCGACCCTGAAAGGCGCAACTTAATGCGCGCAAAATTGCCCACACGTCCCTGGTGGTCTTGTCTCCCCCCGCATTCCTGCCTATCACCCGGGTGCCACTGACCGAAGCGCAAGCACAGCAAGATAGAGCGGTCCCAGATACAAATCCGTGGTTACATTCTCGTGCTGCCCAAAGCCACGCTCCCTCCTCGTTCAGACCTTCATAAAAGTCCCACATCCGAGCGTATCCCAAGACGGAAGCCAGTGCGTTGTTGCCGCGTCTGTGTATCTACTGCTTACCACATCCCTCGTGTTACATATCCTTTGTATAGCGGGGTTCCATCCTCCGCGCATCTTGGATTTCTAATGCGGGGCTCGCTGCCATGTGCCACTCGCCCAGCTCCGAAGCCAAGGCTGCGGATCCGTGCGCCGCGTGGCGACTCGGAGGTAACTAGACGTTCCCCGCTTGTATATACAGACCGCGGAACAATTCCACCGAAACCCGAAACCTGATGGAATAATGAGTCATGCATCCGCTCACTCGCTCCAAGCGGCGCAACAACACTTAGCCGGCCATTGTCACGTGAGTGGTGTGCGAACGTTCCCGGCCTGGGGCAGCCTTCTCACCGTGACCGTGCCTCTTGTCTTACCTCGTCTGATCTTTCTTTCGTCATCTTCTCTTCCTCATGAGGACTTTCCTCCCGCTCCAAGGATCATTGCTAGCAGACCCAGCTCGGTAAGGTTGTGGCGTGGACACCTCAGATTGCTTATGCAGGCTCGCTTTGCGGTCGGGTGGAGTCGCTCATCCATTCTACGCATACGTACAAGCTCAAAAACAAATAGAACGCGCATACAAGCCCACGCAGGAGGGTGGCAATGCCGCTGTTACGATGTATCAGTAGCAGGCGCGCGCACATAGGCAGTTAGTCCTCCCGCGTCCCTCCACCCGTCTCACTTTTGTTCTTCCCAGGCAAGTCTCAATGAGGCGTTTCTCGTAGACAAGAACAAGTTGAGCAGCCGGCGCTGCGGGGTAGCTCACATCCGAACCGTCCAATATGCTGTGCCGGCCCACCCCAGGCGAACACGATTATCACACCCTCCGTATATGCGTTGCAGCTCGTCGCAGACACCACTGCGCTGCAGGAACGACTGCCGACGGTCAATACCTTGTCGGGGCGTGGGCCGATATCAAGTGTAGTACCTCGCCTGGCTGGCAGAGATCAGCCTTGCCACAGGGATTGTCAGGTTTTTGCCGCGGCTGTGCCCCCTTAGGAAGCTATAGTGGTCCTATTGATCCCGGGGGTGTGAGGATTGGGTGAACCCTGGTGGATGACAACCTCGTGAGTCGTGACGCGGTGCCTTCTTGGGTCTGGGCTGTCTCACGCCCTTCAAGAGGTAGTGAACAACTTGGAACTCCCAATTTGCCTCGCTTACCGTCATGGCTACTGGTAGATATGTACGCATCTTTATAGCACTGCAGACTGTGTAATAAACGTCGAGTTAAGAAACAAGAATGTCCATTTGACAGTGCGAATACGAGGGAACAAAAACAGCCAACCTAGACAGCGCAGCTCAGACAGCACTCTGCGTTCTCATACACGAATCGATAGTAGGCTCGTATATCTTGCGCGAAAAGGGGCCCAATCACTCACCAAAATATCAAGAGACCATCATCAATTACACTCCGTAGTGTACGAAGTTTACCCAACGTTCTAGACTTACTCGCCTCTCCTCAGCCTCTGCACCGAATCCTGAAGGGCCTTCGCCGACCTCTTAGATCTTCATCTTTGCCCGTCAATTAGTAGAAATGTTCAGCCAGATCCCGTCCATCCGTATCATTGTGTAGACGTACTGTTTAGGTAAGATATTGATGCTGAAGAGCTACTTACGCGCGGACATCACAACTCAACTTGGTTCCCTTCAGTCAGCCCGACGTGCTGTATTCCATGTAACCGTTCTAAGGTAAAATCTGGCGTGTCTCCGTGGTGCAAACAGAGTTCAATATATTATATAAAGGGGGTCGTGCCAGTGGCGGATCATCAAAGCAATAGGTGTTTCAAGCAGCAAAAAGTGACAATATATGCAGAGGTAGACAACGAACGCTAGCAGAATGGAGAGTAGAGAGCACATATCAATAGCCCTTGACCTGGATTAGTGGTCATCACCCTCACCCTACCCCTCTTACTCATAGTGGACAGTGACCGAGTGATCGGAGAGCTGGCGCGCAGCGACAAACGGCTCTACAACTTCTTGCACGGACGGCTGCATTCCTATCAGGTAAAGATTGCGTAGTGCAGGTAACACTTCTACAGCCCATTCCCCGGTGAGATCGTTCAGTGCTGGCATGACGAACGGCCGTAGATACTTGGAAATACGTAACGTCTCCACAACAGGAAAGAGGTGTAAGAGTTCCAGCCACTGCATGCTGTCCATGTCGTCTTGATCATCTGGCTTCGAGGGATAACTGTCGTTGATGTGGAGTCGTTCCACACCGGAGAAAATAGGCAAGAACGGGCGGTATATCTGGGCTATGGACGAAACTTGCCAATCTAACTCTTTGCATGAGACTTGCAACATGAGGTATTGGCGACCAGCGGATGGATTATATGGCCTTTGCGGTTGGGGACCAAGGATGGCGGCGACTGTATGGTTGCCAAAAATCACTGTTGCTTGATTGAGTGGTTTGAGTTTCTCCGCACGACCGATGAACCAAGGAAGTAGTCGAACGTCAATAATGAGCTGATTAAAGAATGTTATATCAGCCAATCTGAGATGGGGTGCGTCAATTCGAGCCACGAAGTCCTCCAAGTACTCGCTCACGCCTCGAAACTGAAACTCGGCAAGGGCGGGGAGGATAGCACGTGTCAGCGGAGGGGAACGTCGGCTTCTCTGATTGGGGCAGGAACTCGGGGATTGGAACTCGATGGTAAGGAATTGGAGGTTGATCAATGTGGACAAGCATGTCGCCATCGCTTCGGGTGAAATGTACCCGGTATTTGGTATCCGCTCAAGTCGAACCTCGGTAAGGTCCCCGGCAGACGAAAGGAGTTTGGGTAATGTCGGAAATGGGATGCCCTCCAAGCGGAAAAGTTGTAGATGTGGGGCGGATCCACCCAAGAAAGCACCGGGAAGTACTGGTGCCATGTCATCGTTCGATTCAACCCCAAGTTGAATACATTTGAGCGTCAGAAATGGCTCCTGCATCACTGTGACCATTTGGGCCAATAACCGACTTGTTAGACCCAAGAGCCGAATCCAGGATACGCGGTCATGATGCTCGAGTACAGAAACGAGGTTATCCCCGTCCTCAGGAGGGGGGCGTACTGGTGGTCTGAAGTCAGGCCAGTTGTCTATGATGATGGGCAAGGTTGGCCAGATAGCCATGGTCTCCCTCACAGGTGTTCTTAGTGTACAGCGAAGTCGCAGTTCCAAACGGTGCGGTGATGCGAACATTATGTATCGCCATCTTCGGCACACGTGCAATAGCCATCTCCAATGCCAGGTAGATATCCGGGGATTCTGAGCTATGAATCGATAGAAATCGAATATTTCCAAGAGGACATTATCGGGAAGCGTTTCGATTGTCACATGTCGGCAAACTTGGCCTGTGCTACTAAGTCAGCAATCGTTTATAAGCAGTCTGCGTGTTTAACCTCACCTCTATCCTCGTCTTTATCCGATCCCTTCCAGCGACATGCAACATGATTAATCACCTCCGAGCCCAGAGAATGGTTATCCATCGGCATTGCGGAAGGAATATAGAATGACCGGGTAGTGCTATTGCCTGGTTGAGTCGAGAGAGGGGAAGAGTAGTGCCAGTGGGTCGTCGAGCGCACCTAATCGGAGGATAGTCAGCGCTCAGTCAGTCCATGACGACTCTGACCGCGGGGACGGAAGACTTACAGCTGTTTTCAAATCTATACGGAATCACTACCTTAGGGTGATGTCGTCGTCGTCAAGCTGCAGGACCACGGATGTTTCACACACCCTTCCAACTGAATCTGGCCTCATGATAAATGCATGTATCCCCGACACCGCCACAGGAGAGATGGCAACTGAACCGTGGCAGTCCACATTACTAGCACTGAATATCATCCTTTCTGCGGACATGGTGGGCCTCAGCCTGTGGAACACACACCCACGTGAACGCGGGGAAGAGGGCGGTGACCTGCTACGCCGCGTAGCGCCGGGGACGCCAAGGTCAGTGTGTCCGCTGCCCTTGTAATTGCTCACGCAGCACCCTCTGCCCTCAAAATTGTTAACTTCGGCGATACCACAACGACCCTGGCACCTCGGTGCGCTACCAGACACCGCCTCCTCACACTCTGCCCTGCTCGCGTGCCACGACGCCACCACTTGTCTTGCTTATTTCTCTATTCCTTCTAGGTACCTCGCTATGCTGCCTCGCACAGCGCTTATTTCTTTGCGCCTCGGTCTGTCATGTGCCTCGTATGCTCTACAGTATGTTTCCCTTCAATCTCCTATCGCGCCCTATCTACAGGTTGCTGGGGCGCCCCGTGATGATCTACTGAGAGCACACCCATAATCCAAAACTTTGTGATAGGTACTTCACCTTACTTCCCGGTTCTGAGCTCTCGCCTGGACATCTCCTGTGATCCCCTACCCTCCTGTGCGGGCGTCGTGCCCTTCCCTGCCTCTGTGTCTCACTTTCGATTCTTACGTCTTACTACAACTCAACCCGTAATCTTCGTGCCTGCTAGGTTCGTACTATTACTTTCTACTCCGTGTTTTCTGGGCCATGCGAAACTTTCTAGAAGTATTTAAAGTCTCTGTCTTGTGGAATAGAGGGGCAAGCGAACAGCACTCCAGAGCTCTCGCGAACCCCATTACCTCTAGGGCCTTGTGTGAATTTCCCTAAACTCCTCTAAGACCCCGGAAGCGTAGCGTACGGACCACCCTCGCAATTTGGCATCTGCTGTGCCATTTCTCCCTGCTAGTCTAAGACGGGCTGGGGGATGAGATGAGGGAGATGAGGGACTAGATGTAGTACTGCCAGTACCGTGCGTTCAGCCGGCGTTCATAAACCCCGGCCCGGGGCATGACAAAGAGTGCACCCGCCTTGGACGAGCCCTTGGCCCGCCAATGACGCGGCTTCTCCTGGTCATAGCCCTCCCTACAAAGATTGGAATAGGTCCCTTGCCGCCCACTGGCATGAACTCTATCATGAACGCGATCACGGAGGAATGTTATTCCTACTCACACCTGTGAGAGAAGAAGATCAGGAGTACGGGTGAACAGAAGGGAATACGAGACGACTTTGACAGCTTTCAATCAGTATGTACTGAAAACCTTTGCGTTGCTGCGAATGTATTCTCAATCTATTGTTCTCCAAACAGAATGAGCCATGTGATGTCTGTCTGCTACTCTTCTCGTTCTCACATCATTCCCACTACATCATCACCCCTTCCTTTCCGGCGCGCTCTTCCTCCCGTTGAGCATTTACTTGGGCGTTGCCGTTCACTAGGAGAAGAGGTTGCGTCCACAGCTCAAAGGGCAATACTCCCCATACAGATACTCATTTTATGTTCGGTATAAATAGTCTCCATTGCGTGCAGGAGGCATTTCAGGATGGCTCGCATATACGAAGAACCTATCATACATCACAGTTAACAATACGAAACTTCGGTGGTTACAAAACGGAGTCGTGGGGGAAGCTACATCGGTAATTGAATTTCCAAGTATTCAATCACCAAATCACGAACTTTCTTGTTGATGCCATCTGCCGTTATGATTTGTCCACCCTGCACTGATACGCTATTATGAATTTGTTGACGAGGTCGCGATCGCTCGTAGGCCTCAAAGGCCTCTTTTAGCTCTTTCCAGGTCGCCAGAGGCTTGTTAGGTTGGAGCATGAAGTCAAATAGTTCTCTCATAACACCGATGAGATCCACAGTGTAAGCGATTAGGAGACGTTGAGCCTCGGATCTAGCGATCGTTGATAAGTAGGCATCAGGTCATACAGAAGGGCAAAGTCTCATATACGTTTGTCAGAAATGCGGTCGAAAGCCATTGCACAAAGATGTATGACAAGCCTAGGATGGCGACGGGTGGCGCAATAGGAGCGGAGGCAGCAGTGACAAGGGTCACAAATTGAGAAATTGTGTCGATGGTCGGACAACTGAGAGAAGTGTCAAAACTCGTCGGGTGATATGTATCCGCACATACGTCGAGACATTGGGAGGGGTATGAACATCTTGGACGAGATGTAGCATCAGTTGGCCGAATTCTTCGCTGTTGAGAACCTAACAATGAGGACATAAATCGAGCGAGCGTAACATAAAACGAAGGTAATTTACCTCGCCCTTAAAGTTCCAACAACTGATGATGTCTTTGTGGGTTTGCACGAGGCAGGTGCGAAGCAAGGTCTGTCCGAATCCAGGCACGCTACCTGTAAGGAGGCGACTGTAATCTAAGATACCGTTAAATGACCGCGATAAGACAAACGCCTCAGACACATACAACTCATGCCCTTGCTTTCCAGAGGGAAATTGATAAATGTTGACTTCAAAAATGTTGGATGTAACTTACGTGACGCAAGCCTTGATCTTGACTGGGAGACTCGCCCGTTGTGCTATCGCCCACATTATCCAGGCCTCTTCATCAAGTCGTTCTTTGACAATACTTCGGGTGACTTCCACGAGAGCTGAAACGTCCTCCTGATAGTGCGGACGAACTAGGAAGCAGTCAAGACCAGAATAAATAGTAAAATGGCACGAATATACCTGAAACTTTGACATAATACGGCATCGGGATCTTGAGGCGATCCATCGTGCGCTGGAGAGACTGCACACAGATTTCGAACGCTTTTCCGGCCTCCTTCTCGCTCTTACGTTTAAGAGTAGCTGAGTCTATACCTTCGTCATCCTCTTGTAATTCAGCCTCCTTCGTCCTTATGAGTTTGTCGTACTGGGTGAACACAATCACAACGGGAACTGATTGATAATCATTGGTCGATCGATCACAAAAGAAATGGGAGGTCGATAACGCACTTTGACTTCGAAAATCATGAAGAAATTGGAGTAACTTCTCGTCCCCTGCCTCGAACACACGACCCCCGGCCGTCGGTGTCTGTGTACAAAGCCTGATAACAGTGAATGAAGGTCGGCAGGATCCAGGAGAAATATATGCACCACAGAGCATGGAGTCGTTCCTTGAGCTCGAGCTCTTCATTTGATCGTTCCACGATAAATTGACGTACAGTCTCAAAAGTGGCGACATCTCCTGTTTCGAAGCCCTTAGAATCGTGTAGAACGAAATATGGGTTGTCTTGTGAGGTGAATTCTTGCTGGATATCCGCTTCTCCAGGTTTGAAGTGCGAAACACGCTACACCAACCGGGAACCAGTGGAGGTTAAGCCGCCATTCGTCCGGTATAGTAGCCTCTTACAGCATCGTTCATACGGAATACAGAGTTAATCAGCGATGACTTGCCAACACCGGACTGTAGTGGTTGATTGGTCCTTGATTGTACGAGACGAAACGACAAAAACTGACCCGACCGACCGACAGGATACGAAATCTAAATCCCATTGGTGAGTAGAAATGACCTGAGTTGTGGAAGCTGTACTGACCGCTGAACCGTCTGGATGATCTCCTCGATTGTGGACATGATAAATGAAGTAGAGAGTACTGACCCGTGCGCTCAAGTCACCACCTCTCCTGCGACCATCTTAACATCATGGCGTCAACGAGGGCGTCAACGAGATTGACAGCTCGGCGGCAGGATTACAATTGGCCGATAGCTATTGCCTACTATACTTAGGTTGACGTGAAGTACTTGTCAAGGCGATGATTGGCCGATAGGGAGTGGTCAGAAGCCCGACGTGTGAAGACTTGCACGACCCATGACTTTCAGGCGTCGCCATTGGCCGGTAACAGACTTATACAGTATCTCTATCTCTATATACAGGCGCGTGCGTCTCTGATCGGGCACCAAGTATTCTGTGCATGACGAGCAGGCACGCAAGTTCGAGCCCATCGCACCGGTAGGCACCAATTACACTCCAGTTGGGAAGGTCGATATTGTCGCCATACGCAGCGCGACAGTGCCCGCACCTCCCAAGCCTGCCGTACCTTCTGCTTCACATACCTCCGCAGGTATCCCTGTAGCAACGACGCCATCGGGTCCGACCTTCCGTACAACTACCGTTGGTAGTGCAGCCTCTGTCGTGCGGGCACCTACGGGCACTGGGATGCACCAATGCCCACAATCTCTGCTGTACCTCCCCGCCGGCGGCTTCCCCCCTCCGACTGTTGTAGCCACTCTCCGCTCGGTTCTAGCGCACTCTGCCACCGTTCCTAGCTCGGACGTTCCCACAAAGCCCTCTGAAGACGACCGTATTGGCCTCGCTGTGAGTCCCACACGATCTAGTCGTCCCCCATGTTCACCGGTTGATCTGACACAGGGCACAGCATACACCCCCGTGTCACCCCCTCGTCCAAGAAACTTAACAATCCATTCGAAGCGCGAGCTCAAGTCGCTTTGGCCACGCAGTCGGTTCTTATTCCACGCCCTGCCGGGGCTTCCAGCGGTGGGATGATATGAAGCGAGCATCAGACGCTCGCGAAGAAGCGCGCCGAGGAAGAGGGGCCAGCCACGTCGCTGCAGCTCCTGCACTCTCCTAAGCGCCACCATCTGTGGCATCTGCAGGAAGATGGGGCGCTGCAACTAGCGTTGCCGCTATGGTCCGGTTCGCCGATGTTTCTTGGGGACCCGGGCATGAGGCCGCACCCGACGAAGAGCCTGTGGTACGTGAATTCCTTCAAGGGGTCCTTGATGGGGTCTGAGCTCTATGCAGCTTCCACCACCTCCGCCTCCGCCACCGGTTGCCAGCCGTCCACCTGTCGCGTTGGAGCCCGAAGCTGAACTTGAACTTGAAGTGGCGGCTCCACCCCCCTCCGTCCCCTCCCCCTCCAGCTGCGCCTATCGCACAGGTAGTCCTTTTTCACCTCGGCTCCAGGCAATGATTGGTCTAAGGGGTTACTCGCAGTTGGCGCAACTGAGTGTGAACCGGTGATCAAGGTCTTACAGGCGTCGCTCAGTACGATTATGAGGTGCGTAACCGGCTCCCCACCTCCCACTCGACCCCCGTTCACAAACACCATCTATCCGGCTGCTGAAGATAACGAGCTGTCACTCATCGAAGGAGAGCTCATCATGCAGATCGTGCAAGAAGACACAGACCGGTGGTCCGGCACCAGCGCAGATGGCGCCTGGAGTGGGTTGTTCCCAGCAGCTTATGTCGCGCTCATTGAGGCGCCCGCGGAAACTGAACCCGAGCCGGAACCAGAGGCGGACGCTCCGCCTCCGCCTCCACCTCCGCCACCGCTGGCTGCGCTAGCTATCCCCGTGGCGCCGGAGCCGGAACCTGTACCCAGGGGCGTCATCGCAATCGTGTTATGCGAGGGGCGATTACAACTCCACAAGAGTGACACGATCACTGGGATCGAAGCTGTCTCGGGTGGTTGGTCAGGCCGCAATCGGCATGGCAGCGTTGGGCTGTTCCTCGGTACGTGTTTTCACCCCGTCGATCTGCGGGATTTGAGGTTATGCGTTGGCTGATGGGAGGTTTTGCAGCAACCTATGTTGAACTATAGCAGTGAGGGAACAGACAGTGCGCCAAAGTCGGAGTGGAAAGCATAAATTTTGAACCTTTTAAGTCAGTGGCCTGAGGAAAGAAGAATTATCGTTGTCCGATGTTCACTCGGTAGTCATGCCGCATTCTGAGTTGTTACCGTGGCAGTAGGTTTGGTGAGCCCGACCTGTCTGAGTGAATCCTGGGCCCGGAGCACCTCAGGCTGTGCCAGTGGGAACACCCGGATGTCGAATTTAATTTCCCTAACGCTTGTCATTTTTGCGTCAAATCAGGCCTGTGGGAATCGAACGCAGTCTGAGTGTTCGCCATCCACTTATTTGGTGGCACGTAATTCTGTGCCGAAGGATGATACCGTATTCGCTTCCGAGTCGGTTCTGACTTCTGAGTGCTCCCGAGGTGACAAACACCACTTTCCTTTGCTTCAACTAGGTCTGATAGTGTCAGGTCAGTGCACGCGCACGTCGCCGTGTCCACGTTCTGACCCCATACTGGGTTGTAGCCCCAGGCAAGTCTGCGCTCGTACTGGGCGGGAAAGGTCACAGGTCAGATCGGGAGGCACGTCCTGCGCGAGGTCCTCGGCTCAGCGCACTTTACGCGTGTGTGCGAGGCAGGGCGACGCCTCACGCCGCTCGAGAACTTTCCTGAGCATGGGCAGGATACCTTTCGCGAGGGCAAGTTTGACACCGTCTTTATCGCGTGAGCGAAAAATCATTCGCGTGGAACACACGCTCACGTTTTTCCCACTTTTCTTTTGTGTAGGCTTGCGACGAATATGCGTGACGCCAAGGCACGCGAAAACTTTGAAAAAGTAGGACTACGTCCTCGACGCCGCTCGCGCCGCAAAAACCAGCGACGCATCCCAGCGCCAACGTCTCGTCTTGGTCAGTTTCCCTCCCTACCGTCAACTTCCGCGCCCCTCTCTGCTGACACATCGCGTTACTGGTATAGTCTATTTCGCAAAGTCTAGCGCGGCGAACAAGGACGCGTACTCGTTCTACTCGCGCTGCAAAGCCGTGACTGAACACTTGGCAAGGGCTGGCCGCCCCCGACCTCGGGTACGCTGACATGATCGTCTTCCGCCCTGTTTTCTGCCCAATACAAACCGGGTGGCATTTCGGCCTGTCAAGTCGATCGCAGGGGTAAGTGCCAACCGCATGAAGCGCTCGCTGACTTGACTCAGCTCCGTTGGTGTGACGAACGGGCCGATATTTTCACGGGGCTGTCACTGTTCACGGATAAACTTCAGATCAACATACGTCGCTCCCTCTTGAACTTTATGTGTTCTTCTGACTTTGTATCGCGTGTCTATGCACGCACACTCTATGCAGGCTGATCAGCTGGGAGAGAGTATGCGCATCGCCGGGGAGCGCGGCACTGCAGATCTCCCGCCTAGCGCAGAGATGACAAAGACCAACTGGGCTCGCACAACTTTACTGTCATGCGAACCGGAGCGCACGCGCTCTAGCCCAACAAGATATGTAGATCAGCCTTGTGTTCGTTTCCTAACATTGGTAGAGTCGAACTTGTATTAAATATGCTTGGAGGAGCACGCGTACAGTACGAATATGTACACAGCACCCATCCAGTCCAGGTAAACTGAGAAAGGAGGGGTCAAGAACGTAGTGCGAGTGATATAACTGATGTGAGGTATATAAAGAAAGCGGGACATGTATGATTGGAGAGAGAATGTAGAGAATAAGATGAACGAAGATCTGCAGGCTGAACGACCTAAGGGCACCGCAACGCGAACATCATATGCATACCCTTTTGGAGCTGAAAAAAGAAAAGATCCTTCTACTCACCGTCCTCGCGCGTATCCTCCCATCCATATTCCGGTCCTTCACCCAGTGCAACCGTGACTGTCCACGCGACTCCCGCATCAGTGCGCCAGCACTGGTGCCCGAACTCACGACCGCACTACGGACCTTAAATGCAGACGGCATACTCTGCCAGCGTGTCACGTGTGTGCGAGCCGTCGCCAAAGTGCAGCAGTTGGCAGAAGCTGCGTCGAATTTTTGCGCCCGCATGATTTGGTACTTGCTACCGTTGGAGATCGGAGGCATAGGACAGACCACGTGCGAGATCGGGTGCGGACGCGGTTGTAGTAACGGAAAAGATGGAGTAGGATCAGAGGTCAGTCCCGCTCGTACGACTTCTTCGCGCGCGTCGGCACCGTCAGACTGTGGGCGCGATGGTAGTGGTGGGCGGTGGGATTCTGACAAAGGGGGGAGAATTGGTGTGGACGCGACGGACGGCGCTAAGGTCGAAGGGGGTAGAAGTCGAAGAAAAAAAGCTGGATCTATGCGCCAAGGGTGCCCTTGCCGCCGGGGGAGCATCATCGTTCAGAGGTGAAGGAGAGGATGTCGGGAAGATGAGGTGACTTTCAGCACGAGTAGTGTTTGTTTCTCCGGTGTAGGGGTAAGAGCGGACAGGGGTGGGTGAAGGGGGGGTCTAGCTGTAGGCAGTGATAATGATACCCCCATCGGTCAGCAAAGTAGAGCAGGGGGAGAGAATATGCATCACGGACCGGTTTATGCACCGTTTGATGTTAGCTCTCCATCCACTATCGTCGCCACCATCGCCTTCGCTTCCGTCTTCTTCATAGTCCTCCTCGCCAACTGGACGGCCTTCCATCTCCAGAAAAAACCCTTCCACGTCAGCCGACAGCCAGGGAAGGGGATGTTCTGCCTGCGCAGGCTCCTTTCCCTTCTTGCCACGGCTCTTACTCTGCGCACTCCGCGCAGTTGAGTGCGAGCGGGCACTGATGGATGCAGGGAGGCGCAGGCTCGCCTTGCTCTTGCACCTGCTACGATTGCGGGCAGCGCTTACGCGGCTTACCTTGCTCGTTGTAGATGGCTGCCTGTGTAGAGGAGTGTCCGTCCCGGCGTCATGGAGGACGACTGGTAGCGTGAATTGAAGGCAGAGGGCGGGGCACGTGAGCCCGAAGGGTGGTCAGTACGCATCATCGTGAGCTGCGCCTGGGCAGCAACGGCCTTTCCAGCCTCGGCGCGCGAGATCCTAGTGAAATCGGCGCTCGCTCAGTCTTGTAGCATCATCCTCATCAGGACGGTCGTCGTCGGTCACTGAGTCGCCCAAGCCAGTGGTAGTCTTTTCGTGCTGGTCGAGGGCCCAGCCCTGAGGTCACCGATTTGAATCGCCTGTTCCTCGAGGACCTTCCACGCCTCGTCAATCTCGCTGCGCAGAGCAGCGATGAGCGCGCGGGCCTTGTCGAGGTCACGTGTACGGCGTGTATAGCTCGCATTCAGCTTTCGCAGCGCAACAGCAAGGATGCTCTCGCGATGGGTGTCGTGGGCAGTGGTGAGCTGTGGGGGTTGCACCGTCGCATGCAGCAGATCCTGAGCGTGCGAATCGAGGTTGGATAGGGTGCCGCTGAGTTGGGCGAGCAAGTCGCTGTCCGCGCCGGATGCTGCGAGTGCGTGCAGCAACATGTTGCGGCGGTGTGCCTCAAAGTGGCAGCGATGGGTATCGATGATAGTCGACGGGAGGAGGCGGATGAACTGTTCCTTTGCGCTCTCGCAGATGGCACCCGAGGGGAGGGATTGAAGTTCCGCCGATGAGAGGATCCAATGGGGGGCATCGAGTGTTACTGTAGGTGCTTGTAAGGAAGCGGCTCAGGTGAGAGATTCATTAGGGCGGCAGGAAGAACGAGCGGAGGAGCCGTAGCCGAGGAAACTGTGCCTCGGGAGGGCTTTCGAGGAACGGGGCTTGTTAGGGAAGATGAGAAGGTGGGGAAGGGGAGAGGGGTCCCTGGGCGAGAGGTGCCCTGTGCGGACGGTAACTGGGGGGATATGGGGCGGTCTTGGAGAGGTAGATGGCTATGCGAAAGGGAAAAAGTCGTTTGAGATTTATCTGGACTCGGGGACGCTGAAGGGTGGGAAGGTAATGATTGCCCGGGCTCAACTGGGGGACCGGGGGCTCTGTTTGACAGTTGACAGTTTGCTGGGGGGCAATGGATGAGGGAGTGTCCGACAATTGAACTAATCCGTTGGCGGTCATGGTCTAGGCAGGAGCTGGATCTTATCCTAATCTTTTGATATATCTTCGAGTAGTAAAGGTCACTGTGCGAATGGCGTCTGTGTGGGCCAGCGGGGAGACCGTGACAAGGGCGAGCGCGTAGCATGGAAGATCTGGCCGAGTCGAGATGAGGGACCGGATGAATCCCGGGCATGACAACGCAGGATTACAATTGGTCGATAGCGATTGGAATTCGAAGCCGCATCGATAGGGAGTGGTCACAAGCTTGACCCCGTCGCCATTGGCGGATAACAGACTTCTAAAAGAGATATATCAAGTACAACTAACCACGCTGATCACTTCCATCTTGCTTCCCAAACACTCTGTTACTAATGGCTACGGATCGTCGACTCCCAAAGATCAAGTTTCGAGTCCTGATTATTGGAAGGGCAAATGCTGGCAAGACCTCTATCTTGCAGAGAGTCTGTGACACTACGGATAGTCCAATCATCTACAGGCGAACGTTCGACGAGTATTACAATTCAGACAAGGAGGCGGTATGTAGTCTAAACCTTTCGCAACTCGGTCAGTCTGGTCTTAGCGCCTCACCAGATTCAACTCGACCCATCCATAGAGGTCGGTGATATAACACCACACCATTTCTCAGTTATTATTGACCCTTCACCCAGCGGGGCGAGCACAGCATTGAGGACCAGCTGGTTTTCTCCAATCATGACGGTTATATTTTTCATGATTCCCGCGGATTCGAGGCGGGAGACGACAAGGAATTGAAGATCGTGCAGGACTTCGTTCGACGAAAGTCCGGAGAGCGTCGATTGGCAAATAGATTACATGCAATATGGTTTGCACTCTCGGGTATTGACGATTGCGACTACTGACGGTAATATTTTTAGGTACTGCATCCCGATGGACAACCAACGGCCAGAGCTTGATTTAAAGTATTTCGACAATATCTGCCCTGATCGGAATGGTGCGTCGGTATGAACCTTCTTGACAGTGTTTAATGCTTTCCTTTCAAGTTCCTGTCATTGCTTTGTTTACAAAGTATGATCAATACCGGCGTAATATCAAAATGCATTTGGAGGATCACCCAGAGGAAACAACTGACGCAGATACACGATTTAACGACTACTACCTGCAGCCCCTTGGTGAGGGAGCGAAGTACGTGCTACTGGAGAGTGCGTTCAGAGTCAAATATCTTGGTTATGTGCTAATGTCCTGGTAGAAATGCACAAGCCAGAGATGCGTTGCGACACTCTTATTGTGGAGACGGCTGGAGCACTAAATGACGATGTGATCGTCTTGATGCTTTTAGCTGTGCAGAACAGTAATTTGGAATTGAGCATTAACCTAGCTGTGAACCGGTGCGTGTGCTAGCAGAACACATGGAGAGCACTATACGGTCTTACATTAATGCAGTGTCCATCGCTATTTGGGGTTTGATGTAGAAGATGTGAATGATATAGTGACACATTGTCTTTTTTCGTTCCCACATTTATGGGTGGGTGTTGATGTAATGTCAGTTGTGGTTTATGCCTGCTGACTACTCACTGCGCACGCATGCACGCTCGGTTTCACCCCTGCTAACACCCCGCGTCCTCCGCCCTCCAGTGGGTGAGTGCCTGCGCTCGCTCGCTCGGTTTCACCCCTGCTGACACCCCGCGTCCTCCGCCCTCCAGGAAGTGAGTGCCTGGGCTCGCTCACTCGGTTTCACCCCTGCTGACACCCTGCGTCCTCCGCCCTCCAGTTGGTGAGTGCCTGCGCTCGCTCACTCGGTTTCACCCCTGCTGACACCCCATGTCCTCCGCCCTCCAGTTGGTGAGTGCCTGGGCTCGCTCGCTCTGTTTCACCCCTGCTGACACCCTGCATCCTCCGCCCTCCAGTCTGTGAGTGCCTGCACTCGCTCGCTCAGTTTTACCCCGGCTCACAACCCACGTCTCCCCCCTGCAGACTGTGGGTGCCCTTTGCATATAAACCAACCAACCACTCCTCTTACTGAATTATCAGCTAAAACATGTTATGTCACTGCCAATTATCAAACAGGTGACACCCTCACATTATTGTTATATGGATCAAGCTCCTGATATGCATGCCTTTCTAGTTTTTTTTTGGCAATAGGTTTCATCTCATACTTGGTAATTGTTTTTATACCTGCTGCCACTATTTTTTAACTTCATGCCAGCTATCATTATGATTTTGAAGCATGCTACCATTCTACGTGGTTCTGATGCTTTGCTGGTGTCAGCTCTCAATCAAGCAGAGTCAGACTATCAGAAGTCAAACATTGGGTTGCAAGTTGCTCAATACTTCACTGCAGCTCCTCAAGAGTATTCTGTTCAGGACTTTGTAGATTTTATTGTTATGCACCCCATCTCTTTCTCATGACTCCATTGTCATGAACATTTACCACTTTCCACTAACTTTGTACTATACTGGTTGTCCTGGCCTGCTGAGCTGGGCACCTTCCTTTTCTGACTGAGTTCTTGTTACTGTGCAGTAATAGATGCTTCCATTATAGTATGGGTTAGGTTACATGATCACAGTCACAGTACCTTGCCTTGAAAGGTCTGAGTGACCAAATTGGAACTTGGGCCTCCTGTGGCTTAGGTGCAAGATCTAAGTGGTGTGCAAGGCAGCACAGCTAGGTAGTCTAAAGAGAAACAAAGAGATAAGTGAGATGTGTGGTGGCATTAAGCACACAAGCAGGGCAGGGGGTGAGGAGGTGATGGCCTTGGTGGTGTGCCGAGGTACGAGGGTCATTGTGGCATCCCCAAAGTCAGCGGTTTTGAAGGGTGAGGGGTACGAAATGTGCGATTCACGAGGGCAGCAGAGACGCTGACCTTACAGGGGACATGCTCGTTATCACCAAACGCATGCTCAACTGTGATGTATTCAAGATGGTCAAGATGGCTGCACGGGGCCCAGGGGCAGGGGCATGGATGGGGGTTGCGGGCGGGGACGTGTGCGGGGTGTTGGCGGCCACTGCTGGTGTCTGCGAAGGAACAGGATCGAGAACAAGAACAAGATGGCCCTGTGGGGGTGGAGGATCGTGGTGCTGGGGAGCCCTCGAGTCGGGGGAGTTTCCATCCATCCATCCAGCAATGTAGAGTACATTACATGCACTTATTTATTTTTTGCTTTTGCTTTTCTGATGTTTTTCGAGTTACTTACATGTGTTGTTTTTATTACAGTAGCCGTGGCAACTGGCCGCCTGCGCAGGCACGTCAGAATGGCAGCGAGACAGCGCAAATACTAGTGCATGCGCATGTTTGAGGTTCAATTACTACCCGCGTCGTGGATCCACTCGCTGGACGCTCGCGCCTCGTGGAATGCTCTAGGAGAGTTTGAGCTTGAGGGCGCACGTTCCTCAGCTAGTTCTTGTGCGAGTGCTTTCAAAGATTGGATCTTGGCCGTGAGCAAGATTTGCGCCGACTGCGGATGGTGTTGTACTGCTGTTGTATGCTCCAACTTCGTCAGTATCCGTTGCGTGCCTGAATAGATAACGATCAGTGACTGCGGATAATCGAGGTTTCGTGGAGCGCTCAAGCTCTTTTGCCAGAGCAAGAGAGTGAGTGCCACGGCGCGGTCTTTTTTTTTCTTTTTTTTGAATCCGCGTTTATATTCCGCAGCATAGAACGAGTACAGACGCGGTCTACGTATTTCTACGTAAATATGTTTGAGCGTGTATAGTAATTGGAGATGAGTCAGTACTAACTATGAACGTGGCAGGATCGTAGTGTGTGGTGGTCGTGTGTGGTCAGGGTCCATGGGAAAGCGGGCCCACTTTGTTGGCTGAGGAGATCCAGTTAGTTTACTGACATGGCGTCTGCCGGTGGCTTCTTGGTAGGGGGTTTCTGCTTCCACTTCTTGATTGGCGCGGTTGAGCCAAGGGCGAAAAGGGATCTGTTGGTAAGCAGAGATTGGATCCGTGTGCCGTCAGGGTCCTCAAAGGCAAATGATAGGGAGGACACAGAGTCTAGTCCATAGGAGGGGTTCTCAGCAGCAAGGGCTGCGTGGCACTCGTCTGGGGTGTATGCGTCTCGTCTTTTAGAAGCGCCAGTTGGCACACGGTTTAGAATAACTCGGGACCATTTGACGTTGGCCCTAACGATTGGTTCAGTGGTAGAGGGGAGGGTACCAAGGCCTTTCTTACGGCTGTGGCGATAATGGGGAGAGAAGCGCGTAGCTGTTCAATTATGGAGCCATGCCTCGCAGTGACCACCAGATTTTCACGCCCAGTCCACCTTGCGGCGGCGATGCGGATCTGGCATTGGTTTATCTCGAGGCGGTCGTTGGTGAGCTCACATGTGACGGTGGGGTTGCATTTGATATGAGGGATAGCATTTAGCACCGCTACGGCACTAGGCTGTGATGGCTTGGTGGCTAAGAAGGCATACGTGGGCGTGGTACTTGTTCTAGGCGTCGTGTTCACTTGCCTGTTGTTGCTAGCGGGTTTCTGGTTGGGTTTGGATTGAGTGAGGCCTTGCAGGCTGCCCACTGCTTTGGACAGTGCGGCGAGGGAGTCCTTCATGGCGAGGATCTCCTTGCGGAGAGTGTCGGCAGGTGGGCTGGAGTGTTAGGGGTCGTGGGGGTGTTCCCTAGAACTTTGACTCGGAGTGTGGTGGAGCTGGAGAGGAAAGATCGGTAGACGTTCCGTATCTCATCTCTGAGTTCAGGTGTAGCATCGAGCATATGCTTGGTGGCTTCCATGATAGAGCTGAGGACGCCAGCTAACTGCTGGAGGGTAGGAGGGGGGTTCGGTTGTGGATTGGTAGGCGGAAGAGAGCGTGGCCACAGCACCACGGTCGAAGTCGAAGCATGCCCTGCCACATCATGAACTGCAGACGGGCATAGCTTAGCTTGCTGTGTTCTCTGTCCGAACAGAGGTTACCTGGATGCTGTGCGCTTGTACGAGCCAGCAGTCTACGGTAGAACTAGTTGTAATGCGGCGCTGAAGTAATCAAAACGCCCCGGTCTTTAGACGTTCTTGTTCCAATGTGCTACTATACATGTACTGTATCCCTCCCCACTGTTAGTGCATCCTTCCTCAGTCCTTAGTTCTCTTTATCTCCCAAGCCATTTGACTTGAGCGTTACCACTCCCTCCTCCCTTTCATTCTCGCCTCCTTTTCCTCTTCCCACCTGCCATTATGTTGCAGGGTATATATATCTTCTCTGTTTCAACTTTCAAGGCTCCGTTGTAGCTGAATCTGAGGGATGCCACCACCACACCATCAGGACTCTCCCGGCTCTTTCTCCACCCGACCATCTTGCGACTCCGTTCCTACAGTCCCCACACCTCGCCCTGCTCCTCCACGACGAGCGCACGCTCCACCCTTCACGGCGTCTCACCCGTCCCGTCCAGCTTCTCCACGCTTTCGCCCGGTTCGTCGTCGTCCGCGCACATCCCCCTCCCCCACCTCCCAGGCATGGGGAATCACGACATTCCCTTCCTACGTACGAACGGGCACGACCCCGCCGCCGGTGCGCGCTCGGTATTCCGATGGGCGCATCTGCGCACGCTCTCACTGCACCTCTTTGCGCGGTCGTCGAACAAGGCGCAAGCCGTGCTTGGCGCGGCAGCCCCTGGCGCGCCCACGGTCATGGCAACGAGCGGGCTCATCTGCATCGGCACGGAAGGCGGCGGGTACTTGTGTTTGGCTTTAAGCAGACGCTCAGGTGCATATGCGGAGACCCCGCAGCGGGTGAGCCACAGGATTTTTCAAAAATCACACTTTCTCATTATTGCACGGGTTGTTGCAGAAACGACAGTCGGCACGGTGACGGCTCTCGCGCTCTTCCATGACCACACCTTCATCGCGGCGGGCCATGCGACCGGGAACATCCAGCTATTCGACCTCAAACAGCCTCACGTACCTGCGGGCTCTGTCCCGCCGACGACGCTTGCGGCAGTTGCGTCGGGCCGGAAAGAAGGGCACCTGCAGGGCTCACGCATCGTCAGCGTCGGCTTCATCGCCGGGCGACACACCGCCATCGTCAGCGCTGACCAGACGGGACTGGCGTTCTACCAGTCTCGGCAAGGCGCTCATCTTCGAGGCGTCAGATATGTTGTGGATATTGAGAAAGTACCTGAACGAGGAAGCCGTCGTTCCCAGACAGCCGCCTCTGCAGCAGCAGCAGCAGCACCGAGGACGCGTGCAACGCACCAACACGATCCTCACCATGGCGCCCCTGCCGCTCGGCACGGTGCCACATCTGACTGACACGTACAGTACAACGTGACCGCGCTCCTCACCGCCGCCAAACTGGTCATCGTCTGGCTCAAATAGACGCCCAAGACATGGTATCGCAGGCACCGCGACGAGGACGATGAGCAGATGGGCAAGGGCAAGTTTCGCGCGGCCCTGGCGTGGTTTCCAGCGTCGTCCCTGGCGCTCCTCCATCCGCCGTGGCGCGCACGAACCCCGCGCCGTCGAAGGACGCCACCGCCGCTGCCCCCACAACGCCCATGCTCGTGTACTCATGGGGCTCGACTCCCTGGCTTCTTCTGGTCTCCGAGCTCAAGATGCTGGAGAGATTTACGAGCTAGCGCACGGGCAAGGTGACGACGGTCGAGGTTGGGCGACTCGTGTTCGAGGAAAACGCGCGGTGGAACACGCGGGATATCGTGCATGCCATACAGTGGTTAAATGCCAAAGTGGGTTCGTTCTCAGGATCTTCACTGCGTGCTGACCGACTTTTGTGTGCCCTCGCCGTTTGTTTTTTATAACAAATTCTTGCGGTCACTGCGTTCACGCAGGAGGTGTATGACGTGCAGACGCGAACGCTGGTCAAGAACGTGCATTTCGATCCGGCTTTACTTCTCTCGCCTTCGATCTGGGACACCATCAACCATCAATGGGGCGTTCTCATATTCGTTATGTCACCCAACTGTACAGTACATTACATGCAGGTGTTTTTTTTTGCTTTTGCTTTTCTGCTGCTGTTCGAGTGTGATTACATTGGTTTTTTTCTACTACAGTAGCCTGCCATGCGTGGCAGCCACCGACAAGACGTGCAGTGAGCCATTGTATGGTACAGTACTGTACGTCGACAGCCATGGTATCGGGTTTTGCTACTGGCACACCTGCGCAGACACACCAGAATGGCAGCGAAACAGCGAGAGTTGACAGAGCAATAATGGTGTGTGTGTGTGTGTGTGTGTGTGCGTGCGTGACGCGCGTGTTTGAGGTTACTCACGCGTCTGCGACGACGAGGAAGGAAATATCTCCACCTGCTGGATGCTCACACCTCGTGGAATGTTCGAGGAGAGTTTGAGGAGGCGCGCACGTTCCTCGGCTAGTTCTCGTACTGATGTCCAATTTCAAAGACTGTGAATATGGCTTGGTTCTAGGCCGTGAATAGGTATTTGCGCTGACTGCGGGTGGGTTGTTGCTGCTGTATGCTCCAACTTGGTCAGCATGTATTCGTAATAGATAATGATAAGTAACTGCGGATAATCGAGGTTTTGCGGAGCGCTCAAGCTCTTTTGCCAGAGCCAGAGGGTGAGTGCCACGGTGCGGTCGAAGTCGAAGCATACCCTGCCACATCGTGAACTGCGGACGAGCTGTATAGCTTAGCTTTCCGTGTTCTCTTGTCCGAACAGGGGTCACTGCGCCTGGACGCTGCGCGCTTGTACGAGCCAGCAGTATAACTAGTATGCGGCGCTGGAGTATTGTCCACCAAAACGTCCCGGCGTTTCCCTCTTGCTAAAGATGGCTTGGTCGTGCTATCGTAGACGCTCTTGTCCCTGAACACGGCTCATTCGCGCAGCTTCTTCCTCACCTTCGTCGCCAATATTAAATCCTGCCCTCCAATGTGTCCCCCCCCCCCAACTGCCTCCCCAAGATCGCCTCTCCTCAGAGACCCTAGTTCTCTTTATCTCCCAAGCCACTTGACTTGAGCGCTACCACCCCCCTCCTCCCGTTCCTTCTCGCCTCACTTTGCTCTTCCCACCTGCCATTGCGTTGCAGGGTATATATATCTTCTCTGTTTCGGGGCTCCGTTGTAGCTGAATCTGAGGGATGCTAAGACGCATGGCGACACCCCCACCGCCAGATGATGAGCCAGTGTGCCTGACCATCGTGCATCCATATCCGCTCAACGCGAACCTGGAGCTACCTGCTGACAGGCGCGCGCTCGCACTATGGCTGGCATGTTGCACGAGAAACATGGACGTCTTGTTGGCCATATTTCACAACCCGACTGTGAGTTTCGGATTCTTGATTCGATTGCAACCCGTACCTCCATCATCGATGCGATGCAGAGCCCTTTCCTCGCTAATGCGTCGTTAGTTGCCCGGAACTGTGATCATCGAAGTGGATCGGAGATTTGACGGGTTCAAAGACTTGCTGGGAATGCATTCGTGGTCAACATTTCTGTTGAATCCGACACAAGAAGAGCTGGGCATGACGCCAACAGTATTCCGCCATACTGGCCGTTTGGTAGAGATGAATGGTGGGTCACTGGCAAGTAGTTGCGCCATTACTGTTGTTCATCCGTCATCAGGCTGGAAGCGTGTATCGATCGAGGAGCACTGGTTCCAAGGTTGGAGTCCTAACAATTCGTGAGCAAGGTCCAAGTTGGGGGGCTGTTCATAGCTCACCATCTTTCTCCTTTAGCAGGATCAGGTACCCATACCCGAAAACTGCAGATGTGCCTCCGAGGTCACAGTCAATGCGCCGCCATCTTCCGCCAGGGGGCTTTCCTGTCATACCCCCTCCGCCGACTCATGTCTCGGATCCTCCGCTGATTCCTGACCTATCCCCTCCGCCGACTCGTGTCTCGGATCCTCCGCCGATTCGTGTCTCGGCCCCTCCGCCGACGTCAATAGGATGGCGCATCCTCTGTTTCATCTTTCTCTTACTAACCTGGATTGGTGGAATGGCTTGCAGCTAGAAATGGTAATATTGAGACCCATGTGTAGTCTATGTCGTCTGTACTATGGGAGGAATTTACGACGGAGTAAGGAATCGTGGCTTTGCGGGAAGTCCGAACTCAACTCACTGTGTGAATGAGATCGAAGGATGTGGAGGAAGGTATAAAACGTCAGCGATGAGTTCGAAATTAAATGTTGTGCACGTACTTCTCGTTTTTTTCATTACCATCACCCATCTCAAAAATCAGGTTTGTCTTGTTGTCATCTTACAAAGAATTGGGAGGAGACGTTCGGTACACGTTTGCCTACGGCCGTGGTAGGCTCCTCATGCACGGCGCGGCTGAACTAGAGTCAGGGCTGCTGCTGTAACAACACCTGGAGAGCCTAGAGGTTCGAGCAAGCAGGCGCGGGACAGGCAACGCCCCACATACATTGGATACAGCGCAGAGGGACTTGCAAACCTGCCTGCCTGTGTTTGTGATTACAAAGCACCTGTTTGGCCGCGGCGGAGACAGTCGAGAGATGGGTCCTGCAGGTGGACTCAGCGGGCGGGGGACGTGTGCGTTGTGCTGACCGCCGGTGATGCCTGCGAAACGACAAGTTCAAGCTGGCGCTGGCATAGGTTGTGGAGATGGAGGGCTCGGATAGGAGTGTTCAGAAGTGACTGCGATTGCAGCCTGTGGTTCTCGTTTACCACCGCCGAACCAGTAATAATTTGTCCAGCAATTTACCTTGTTGCAGATTTTCTCCTTATCAGGCCGGATCTGGGAGATACGCCATCACGTGACTGTGACGCCGGATCCATTAAATCATGTATCTGCTGTTTCGTTTCGTTGGATCTGCAATGTGCCGGTGCTATACAAGGGGCTCTGGGACCCCGCGGATGCCAGTGTGCACGATGACTGCACCTTCGTGCATCTCCTCAAGTTTCCATGGCCAAGTTATTGATGGTGTGGGCGCGCACGATGGCAGCCTGAGGTGTGGTATGCTGCCGGTCGTAGCCGGCCATGCTGGGGTGGGAATGTGTGTTGTGGACGCAAAGAGCGCCAACAGCCACCGTGACGACTCGGATGCTTGCAATGTTGCTCTGCAGCGAATCTCACCAGGCTTCGATCGCGCCTGTACAGAATCGACCCCGCGAGCGCCATACCGTCCCTGAAGTACCTTTCTGCAGTGGGTTGACTCGCTGCGGACGTGCGAGGAGCACGAGGTGTTCGACGCCGTCGCGTGGGCGCTTGATTGGAGAGGTGACGCTGGTGCTGCGCTGGAGAAGGTGTAGGCGTTCGGGGCGTGCTTGTCGGCGAGTGTTGGTGGGCTCCTCGCGCAGGGCACTGCGGCGGCGTCGGGGCAGCAGCTGCAGTTGCTGCAACGGCACCTGGAGAGCCTAGAGGTGATCGGGCGGACGTGCGTGGCCATCTGCGTAGAACGTTCTTCAAGTAAGCAGGCGCGGGGCGCAATGGAGGACGACGACGCGCCGGTAGAAGAATTGTGGTTCCAGTTGCTGCACACGCAGATAGCCACCGTGCAAGCCGTTTCGGGGTGTTGCCCCGACGACGACAACGACGAGTCCCCAGCGCTCCGAACTCTGACGACGTTGCGCTCGTTCGTGCAGATTACGTTCTCTGCCCTCGTCTCGGCTAGCGCCGCGCGGCCGCGGCTGCGGCGTATCCTCTCCGCGGCTATTCACGCGTCTCGTCGAGACGCGCGCGGGAAGCGGGACGCGATACACGGAGTTCCGGACGATCTTGACGGGGATGATGGAGGCGTACCGCGCAGAGGGGGACATGCTCGTCATC
>QLOS01002862.1:0-12256 GCA_003313725.1 Russula sp. MG48 | reverse complement strand
GCAGACGCAGCGCCACCAACAACCACTCCGCCCGAGTCAAATGGGACCAGTCCCAATGGAAGTAGACTGCCTCAGGGCCATGCTCAGCGACACAGAGAAGGCCCGCCTACAGAAGGAAGGACGCTGCTATGAGTGCAAGAAACAAGGCCACCTAGCACGTCAGTGCCCCTGAAGGAAGGCAAGGGGAGACTGCCCACGCACCGCCAAAGCACAAGCAGCGCAGGAAGACGAAGAAGAGGACCCAGGAGACACTGCTACACCTGCACTCTCTGTCCCTCAAGGAATGATGGGCCCAGAAGAAATTCTCAAAGCTATGACCACCCTCAGTGATGAGCAGTATAATCAGATGGGCCAGATGTGGGAGGGCCAGGGTTTTCCAAACGCCTGAATACGTCGGCCAGTATTCGGGCCATGTTCTGTTGTGATGTGTATCTACCAAGAATCAAATCGTTGCGTATCCCAGCTCAGTTACACACCTCGACTGCCAAGGCCGAGCTCCCTGTCTTCATTGACAGTGGGGCAACAGAAAACTTCGTCAGCCCCACCTTCATCAAAAGAAACAGAATCGCCACACTACCCCTCAAACGCCCCAGAAAGTTGCGAAATGCAGACGGAAGCAAGAACAGCATTGGGGAACTCACCAGGTTCACCAAACTGGAAGTAATCACCAGCAAGAAGAGCCACATCCACCGCTTTTATATTGCAGAACTAGGGGGAGATGACCTCATATTAGGCTACCCATGGCTCGCCGCAGTAAACCCTCACATAGACTGGACAAAGGGAAGCATCGACCAAAGCATTGCCCTCCGCACACCAGAAGCATCGCTGCTCCAACCCACACCGCCTGTGTGAGTCGCAGGACTGCAGGTGGACCTCCCATCGTGTCAGCCCCTACTAGAACCAGGAGACGAGCTCATCATGCACCTCTGCAAGGCTACTGTCTCCCAACGCATTGCCGAAGAAGCACAATCGAAGGAGAAGAGAACATGGGACCAGGTGGTACCAGCCCACTACCACCGCTTCAGCAAGGTCTTCAGTGAACAAGCAGCACAGCGCTTTCCTGAATCACGACCCTGGGACCATGCCATTGACCTTAAACCTGATGCCCCAGACACCATGGACTGTAAGATCTATCCACTCAACCTCAGGGAACAGGCCGCACAACGGGAGTTCGTCAAGGAGAATGAGGGCCTAGGCTTAATTCGCCCCTCAGACTCCAGATATGGCTTCCCAGTCTTCTACGTCAAGAAGAAGAATGGGGACCTACGTCTGGTCATCGATTATCGCAAACTAAACGCCGTTACGATCCGCAATCACTACCCACTGCCACTGATCCCAGAACTAATCGACCATGTAAGGGGACATGCGCTATTCACAAAGATGGACATCAGATGGGGCTACAACAACATCCGCATACACGAGGGAGACCAGTGGAAGGCAGCCTTCAAGACGAACCTGGGGCTGTTTGAACCAATGGTCATGTTCTTTGGCCTCACCAACTCCCCGGCAACCTTTCAGACCATGATGAACCAAATCTTCAAAGAACTCATTGATGGAGGCTACGTTACAGTATACATGGACGACATTCTGGTGCACACACCTCTGAACTACCCCCTGCACCGCCGCATCACCACCCAAGTCCTGGAGATCCTCCTCAAACACGACCTCTACCTACGACCGGAGAAGTGCCTGTTTGAGGTCACGATGGTGGAATATCTAGGCATCATACTGGAAAAGGATCACCTCAGAATGGACCCCATCAAAGTCAAAGCAATCCTGACGTGGCCCACTCCAAGGGACGTCCGAGACGTCCGTGCGTTCATTGGATTCTGCCTCTTCTATCGATGCTGGATCCCCAAGTTTAGTGAAATTGCACGCCCCATGAATGAACTCACGCACAAGGACACCCCATGGGAGTGGACGACAGCACGGCAGGCTGCCTTCGATGAACTAAAAGACCGAGTAGCTTCAGCACCGGTCCTCAGGCAACCAGACTTCGCCAAACCATTCTACGTGGACACGGATGCATCACAACACGCTTTAGGAGCAGTCCTGCAGCAAAAAGATGAGCAGGGACACCTCCACCCAGTCGCATTCCACTCAAAAACCTTCGATGCCACCCAACGCAACTGGGACGTCGCAGACCGGGAAGCCTTCGCAGTCCTGGATGCACTGCGCACGTGGAGGGCCTACCTAGCAGGGAGTGCACACAAAGTCATCATACGCACAGATCACTGCAACCTACAGTACTTCCTACGACCTCAGAACCTCAACCGCCGCCAGGCTAGATGGTCACCAGAACTCCAGGAGTACGATTACCAACTGGTGCATGTCCCAGGCAAGCAACACATCCCCGCGGACTTCCTATCACGCCCCCCAGGGGATAAAGGAGAACACGACAATGAAAACATTACCCTATTCCCACCAGAACGCGTCGCAACTCTACAATTTGCTGCCTTCCCTGAAGAGGTGGCCAAGCAGAGGCAAATCCTTCAGAGATACCATGACCACCCCCTTGCAGGACACCCAGGTATCAAGAACACACTTGCGCTTTTGCGAAGACACTATGAAGGGGGGAAGGAACTTGAACGGTTCACAAAGGAATATGTGCAGGGGTGCGCCAAATGTCAAGAAACCAAAGCACGCACCATGCAGGCAAAGGCAGCCCTCTTTCCGATTGATGTCCCCGCAGAAGAAGGGCCATTCCAAAGCATTTCCATGGACCTAATCACGGACCTCCCCCTCTCGGCGGGACACAATGCAATCCTCACCATTGTAGACCAAGGCTGCTCTAAAGCAGCATGGTTCCTTCCGTGCTCGACCACAATCACAGGAGAGGGAGTGGCTGCACTGTACTTCTGCCATATCCTCCCATGGTTCGGACTCCCCAGACGAATCATCTCCGATCAGGATCCCAGATTCACATCACACTTTGCGCACGCACTGGCCCAGAGCATACATGCCAAACAGAATATTAGCACCGCCTTTCACCCAAGGACAGATGGGCAAAGCGAACGCGCCAATCAACAAGTAGAACAGTACCTGCACCTCTGGGTTCCAGACCAACAAGACCAATGGGCATACTACCTCCCCATGGCAGAGTTTGTGTACAACTCTTGGCCACATGATCGCACAAAACTCACCGCACACGAACTCCTCTTTGGCTACCAACCTCAATGCACGATTGACAACGACCCAACGCACCCATCAGCAGTACAAGACCGCCTCACACACATCCTAGATGCCAGAAAGCGCGCACAGTGACTTCTGAATACGCCACCTAAGACAACAACACCTCGTTTCCAAAAGGGACAAAGGGTCTGGCTAGAAGGACGCCACATCAAAACCTACTACCCCTCTAGTAAGCTGGCGCCCAAACGCTTTGGGCCATTCAAAATCACATCTGTCATCTCTCCTGTGGCTTACCAACTGGAATTGCCACCATCATGGACGATTCATAAGGTGTTTCATGTGGATCTCCTGACGCCTTACCAAGAAACAGACGCCCACGGACCAAATTACACGCGTCCCCCACCAGATATCATTGAAGGTGCACCAGAATGGGAAGTAGAGCGTATTATGGGGGAGTGCCACTGGGGCAGAAAGCGTGAACACCAATTCCTAATCAAATGGAAAAACTACCCACACGCTGACAATACATGGGAACCAGCCACAGGAGTACACGCTCCAGACCTGATCAGGGAATTCCATCAAAGAACCAAGGCACAGCGAGGCGCTGCGAGACCTAAGAGGGGGGTAATACACAGAGGGGAGGGACATGCGCACGTCATTTCCACCCTCACTAGCCTGAGAGCACGACCAGCCAGGACACAGGAATTTCCAGTTGGACTTTGTGCGCCAGGTCCTTCGTGCACGTCTCCAACAGCATCGTCAGCGTCGCTTCCCCCTACACCAGAATCAGGATCAGAGACAATGCTTGCCACGTTCATTGCCACGGCCAGCACAGGGAGCCTACCAACGTTCTCGCCTGCCATGCAGCTCCCCGATTATCCTGATAGTAAGCTGCTTAGAAACCCAGCCAGGAAGCTGACGCAGGAAGGTTCCTGGCCCGAAATGGCATGCAACAAGACAGCCTATAAAACCGCAAAGAAACACCCCCAATCATTTTCTAACTACCCCCGTCCATTCCTCACAGCTGTGGCTTCAGTCTACCCTAACATCTTCCGCGCCTCTTCGTCCCCACAAAACTTTAATCCTGCCGCTAAGCTCGCTGCTGCTTGCCACCCTCGTCGCCCTCGTCCTGCTTACATGTCTTCCTCCTCTACTGCATCCTCCGCGCCCGGTTCCCCCATTTACAAAGGGGACTACAACGATTTTGCTGCCGCCATAGAACAACCCATCCCTGCCTTGGAACCCCCACCGGGCTCCCCCATGACTGACATCGAGCTCCCCCCCATCATCAAACTGGGAGTCCTCGCAGCCAACCCAGACACCACCCCCTACCCTGAAGATTACCAATACCCTCCCCGTGGCCATTCCACCACCACCAGCGTCCCTGGCCTCCTGCTCATGGATGTCCAGGGAGAGCCCACCACTGAAAACGATGAGGAAGGTCCGTCCTTCGCAGTAGACATGCGAGGGGTCACCACAGGGGAAGAGGTTATCCGCCGCCTCAATGCAACGGTGGCAGAGATTATTGACACACTAGAGGACGAGGACCTACGAGACGTCATCATTGACGCGACCACTCCGCTGTGCGCACGCGTGGAAGGCAACAGCGCCCCAAACACACCTTCCTGGAACCCTGCTAACATCCCAGATGAGTGGAGCCCCCTCGCGGCCATCGATATAGAGGGAGTCACTGAGGGAGCCGAAGAGCAGGACCACCCAGGACACCCCTACCGCCACAACCACCCTACTAGCCCCTACTACTTTCCCACCAAGATCCAAGACGGATCTGGTGCCCTCGTCACCCCAAGGTACACCGCGTTCATGTTTGGGGCCAAGGACCCCGTCGTCATGGCCACTATGGGTCGGGGCAAGGTCATCTTCACGTTCCCCCTCTATGCGCGCCCAGTGGCAGAGCACTACCACCACCCACTCCCATGCCTCACGCCCAAGCAGGTCTCCATCTTCTCTGACGAAGGAGGGGACACCAGCTCCTTCTGGCACCACGTAGACAATGCCCTCAAAGCCCTGGGCGACCCGTACCTCATCGGGGAAGTGGAACGCCTGCGTACCGCAGAGATGGGCATCGAGTCCCACGCCATAGACATCAAGACCGAGAAGCAACACGCGGCAGAGGCACAACGCCTCCTCAAGTATCATCAGAGGAGGCTCAACTACTACAAGGACCTGCGCTACCAATCAGTGACGTGCCTCTCGCGGGCGGACGCGTACAACGTCATCTTCCCCTACCTCACCAGCGTCCACGCCCCCCTCGAGACCCCAGAGGACCAAGTCCTCTCTTACTGCCCCTGCCCTGCACTGCGCGAGGCCCTTGCCAAGGCGGGACGTGGTTACACCCAACGCCCTGAACCGTACACCCTCTCCGAGCGCATCTTTGGGCGCCCTCCCCCTTCGGCACGCACCCTCCTTGAGTGCATTGGCAGGGACGCCGCGGGAGCCCATTCAGAGGTGGACAACGAGGCCATGGACGCCTATGACTGGACTGACCAAGGTAGCAACTGAGGACAGTCGCGGACTGTAGGAGAGGGGTGATGTTACGCTCCGCTGCACACTGTACGCTTAATTTTCTTTCATCTTTACTGCCTATCTCTGTCTTGCGCTCTGCCTATGGACTGCTGGGCCCCTACGGCCCGTGACTCCGCTCGCATCTCCTTGCCTCCCACTGTACCCTTACTACCCGGTCTGACGGACCGTCGGGACTGGCACGCACGCACTACTGCTACATTTGCACGCCTCTGCGCATGCGCGGCCTCGGTACCTGCTGACTCATACGATACAGTGACTCCCAACGACTCATACTGACTGTGTACTAGTAGCGGTGTCCTAGGGACACCATGACTTGTCCTGACTCCCTATGAGTCACGCCTCCATGTACTTATATCGCACAGTTTGCCTAGGACAGACCTTGAGTCTGTTCTCTTGTAATCTCAGCCTGTGAACGGTTCTCTTTCTTCCCTTGTGAACCACGACTCCTCTGGTCAATTGCCAGACTTCGCGCGTCCCCTTGCAGAGCCTTAGTGTATGCTCAAAGGCAAGGGAAAGCTCTCTATCAGACGTCACAAGAGTACGCCTGCACGCGAGAGGTATACGGACCTCCTGCTGTCGAGGCCTCAGTCACCAGCATCGCCTACGCCCCCTCCATCGCCTGTGGAGGTACGCTCACTCGGTGGGCGTGACAGTCTGGGTGCTAATTTCATCGTGGGGTAGTGTAGCTTGAGGTGGCGCCCTTCAAGCCACACCTGGTCTCCTTCTTCGAATTCTATGGGGATCATGTGGTCTGTTGCAGTCTGGAAGGCTCTGGCCGCTGCTTCTCGTGCTTCCTGGATCTTCTGAAGGCGCTCAGTGACTTCTGGCACCCAAGCTTCTTCAGTGGACATCGGGATGAAGGGTTTAGTACCGAAAAGGAGCTGGTGGGGTGTTTGCCCAGAGTGATCGTGTGGCCACGAATTGTGGACGTATTCGGCGAGTGGGAGGTAAGGGGCCCAGGCGGTCTGGTCATTCGAGGTCCAGAGGCGGAGGTACTGCTCTAGCCACTGATTGGCGTGTTCGCTAGAGCCATCGGTTTGGGGGTGGAACGCTGTGGACACATTCTGTTGAATGTGGAGGAGGTGGCACAATTCTGTGGTGAATTGTGACACAAATCTGGGGTCTCGGTCACTAATGATCTTCCTGGGAATTCCAAACCACAGGATTAGGTGGCATAGGTACAGTGCTGCCACTCCTTCCCTGGTGATGTTGGTGGTGCAGGGTAGGAATTTGGCTGCCTTTGAACAGCCTTGGTCGATTATCGTGAGTACTGCGTTGAAACCGTGTGATTCTGGGAGGTCGGTGATTAGATCCATGGCTATCGTCTGGAATGGGCCTAGCTGGGGTTCGACTGGGAGTGATTGTAGGGGCGCACGTCGGTGGTGTGTGCGTGGTTTATTCTCTTGGCATGAGGCACATCCTCAGACATATTCTGCGGCAAATTCCTTCATGCCCTCTCCCTCGTATTGCTGTTCTAGCAGATGTTGGGTGTTAGCGATCCCTGGGTGACCCGCTAATGGGTGGTCGTGGTGGAGGCATAGTACCTCACGCCGTGCTTCGGTTTCTTCTGGGAATGATAACTTCGCAAATCGGGAGTCGGGGAGCATAACTACTCCCTTGTTGTCGTCCTCCCCTTGGTTTTCACCGAAGGGTCAGGACAGGAAATCAGCGGGGACGTGTCTCTTGCTGGGGACATGAACTAGCTTGAAATCGTAGTCTGCCAGTTCTTGGTGCCACCTGGCTTGGCGCCTGTTCAGGTTCTGGGACTTCCTGAAATACGTGAGGTTGTGATGATCAGTGTGGATGAGTGTCTGGTGGTGTGAGCCAGCTAAGTAGGGTCTCCAGTATTCTAGGGCCTTGACTACGGCATATAGTTCTTTGTCGTATATGTCCCAGTTCCTCTGTGTTGCGTCGAGTGTCGCCGATAGGAATGCTACTGGTCGGAGTTTCTGTTTGTCGTCTTGCTGCTGTAGGACCACACTGATGGCGTATGCGGATGTGTCTGTGTCTACGATGAAGGGCTTGTCAAACTGGGGTTGTTGGAGAACAGGTGCCGTGGTGACGGCATCGACAAGAGCCTCGAAGGCTCGTTGATGCGCCTCTTCCCAGTGAAACCTCTCGCCTTTTGCGCAGTGAGCGACCAGCGTGTTGAGGGGTGCTGCGAGGGTGCTAAACCCTCGAATGTACATGCGATAGAAATTCAGGAAGCCGAGCAGTGCTCGTACCTCCTTCAACGTTGTGGGGACTTTCCAGGCTTTAACTCCTGCGACTTTAACAGGATCCATAGCAATCGTGTTTTCGGAGATGACAACTCCCAGGTATTCTACGGAGTCGGCTTCGAATTGGCATTTTTGTGGTTTCAGGAACAGATCATTTCGTGCGAGAATGGACAGAACGTCGTCCACGATGCGACGGTGCAGGGCAATGTTACAAGGGGTGTGAATAAGGATGTCATCCATGTAGATGGTGACGTATCCTTCATTGATGAGTTCGCGAAACAGGTGAT
Organism: Russula sp. MG48; assembly: GCA_003313725.1. Lineage (NCBI taxonomy): Eukaryota > Fungi > Basidiomycota > Agaricomycetes > Russulales > Russulaceae > Russula > Russula sp. MG48. The sequence goes on along the minus strand of QLOS01002862.1, from coordinate 4,074 downwards.
TCATCATGGATTGGAAGGTGGCCGGTGCGTTCGTGAGCCTGAAGAACATGACCATGGGTTCGAAGAGTCCCCGATTGGTCTTGAATGCTGCCTTCCATTGGTCTCCGTCGCGGATCCTGATGTTGTTGTAGCCCCAGCGGATGTCTAACTTCGTGAAGAGGGCTGCTGGTTGTCCATTCACCCTTGTGAGTCAATCCATGAGTTCCCGGATGAGGGGCAAGGGTGTAGTGTCGCGTATGGTCCATGTGTTCAGCTTGTGATAATCTTGTACTGGTCTGAGGTCGCCGTTCTTTTTCTTAATGAAGAAGAAGGGGAATGCATAGGGCGACTTCGAGGCCTGTATGTACCCCTTCTTGAGGTTTTCGTCGATGAAGTCCTGGAGTGCGATGTCTTCTTTAGGGGTGAGGGGGTAGACCTTGCAGTTGAGTGTTGAGGGTGCGTCTGGCTTAAGATCTATGCCGTGATCCCAGGGTCGACTGTTGGGGAATCTGTGGGCGGTGTCTTCACTGAACACGCGAGCGTGGGCGTGGTACTGCGGCGGGACAATCTCATCCCAGGCGCGTACTGTCTTGTCTGCTGCTTGCTCTGCCAGCTGTTGGGCCACGGTGGTTTTTGCAATTCGCATGAAGAGTTCATCTCCTTCCTCTAGGAGGGGCTCTTCTGCAATGATGCGTGCGAAAGTCATGCCCTCTATTCTAGTGGGCGGAGTCGTTCGCCTTAGTGCTGCTCCTGCTGTCCTGAGTGTAACTTGGGTGTTGAGGCGTGCATTTTTCCAGTCTGGTTTGGGGTCTGCGGCTGCGAACCAGGGGTATCCCAGTACCACCTGGTCATTGTCCATGTCTGCGATCATGAAGCGAAGGATGTGGGTGTCTGCACCTGTCGTCACTTCCAAATCGGTGTAATGGGTGACATTGCCTCTGGCATTGGGTGTGCCGTCGGCATTCTTCAAGTGTCGGGGGACCGGGAGGAGTCGTGTCCCTAATTTGTGCTGGTCGATGAAGTTCTGGTTGATGAAGCATTTGGTGGCTCCCGTGTCTAGGAATGCTTGCATCTTCGCGTCTTTGGTTGCAGTTTGGTAGGTGATAGGGATGCGAATGGAATTAATTCGGGGTAGGAAGATGTCCTGGTTGAACATCGCGCGTGCGAACGCCGTCTTTGATAGGTTTGGAGTTGCGCTTGTAGTTTGGATCCATAGTGCTGCTAGTTTGTGGCGCTCTTCCATGCTGAGCTTCTTCAGATGCTCGAGCACTTGTTGATGGGTTGGTAATTTAGATCTGTGTGAATGTTCTATCTTCCTTGGGCAGTGGCGTTGAATGTGCCCCTGTTGGTCGCATAGGAAGCATCTTCCCTGTGTGCGTTGTTGGTTCTTGTGCGTTCTGCGGTGACTCATGTGCCATCGTGCTGCTCGTACTGGTTCTGGGTTTGGCTGTTTGGTCAGTAGTGGCAGGGGCGTCATGCCCACTGCCGGGGTTGAGGTGCGTGGGTGTCGTGCCTCCCATCGCACTTGAAGGTGTGGTTTCATGGCCGTGGCTATGGCCTGTCTCCGGCAGCTGGCGTCCTTCCAGGCCATCCATGTCTGGGGTTGATCATAGTTCATGCAGCCTTCAAGGAGGCGTAGATTGAGTCCTCGCTTGAACTTCTCAAGTACTGCTGGGTCATCTTCACGGTAGAGTGCTTTGCGTGCTAGTTCGGCGAAACGGGTGATGTACCCATCAATGTCGTTGCCATTCATGGTTAGGGTGTCTAGTGCGGCGATGGCGTGGTAGGGCTCATTGACATCGAGCCAGTCTTGGGTGAATTGGGCTTCGAAGTCATCCCAGAGGTCGTTGGTGTGTATCGGTGCGGGGTTGGTGAGTAGCCATTCTTCCTCAGCTCGTCTCCATTCGGCAGTCGCAGTTCCTAGCACGTATGTCAGCGCGTGTGCTATTTTAGTTTGGGGGTTTGTCATGATCGGGTGGTCTGAGTTGAGGAACTGGTAAAGTTTTAGTTCGTGGATGAAGGCATCTGTGGTCGCTCAGTCACCCATGAAGGTGGGGGGTTCCCGACCTTCTAATCGTGGGTAATCTTCTTGCGGTTGGGGTGCTGGTGGTGCATTTGCCGGTGCGTTCGGTGGGTTGGGCGCTGGGGGTCCGTACCCTGACGGGAATCGCACTATAGGCGATACTGGTGCGTGTTGGCTATTGTTGATGCTGGGGAGTACTCCCGTCGCCATTCTTGGTCTATCGGTCACGATCGTGGCGCGATCTCTTGGCGCTCGTAGATCTGAAATCGGGTGATGTCTATCTTTCAATCGATGGTAGTCACGTGGTTTTCGGTCGGTCGGATCATTCGCGATTTAGTGATCAGTGGGGCGATGTGTTGATGTGTTCGCCTTGTAGCTCCGGTCGGTCAGGATTTCGGGAGGCTTGTTCTAGTATTACGCTTGAGCACTGGGCGTATCGTATTGATGTCGGTCGCTGAGTCAGAGGCAATGACTCAGACACTGCAGGACTCGGGCTTGAGCCTGACTGCAGTGGCGGTCCCCTTAGGTGCACCACCCTATGTCAAGGGTTCTGTGCTGGGGTTCAGGAGTCAGGCAATCGGCCTGAGGATCGGGGTTTCACAAGATAAGAGGGGAATACGAGTAGCCACCAAGGGCCAGCGCGTAGCTCGGTATTGGTACAAAGAGAACAAGCCTAAAGCAACAGTCACAGTCTAGGTTACCTTATATAGCTAACTGGTGTGGGAGCGGCCTTCCTATTGAGTCGCGTGAGTCTGTATCGTACTGGAGTTGGGGGTTCGAGACATTGGAGGGGTCAATATAGGTAGGGGAGAGAAGAGGTAAGGGAAAGAAGGAACAAAGGGTAACAGCTTGTTTGAGGCCATATATGGCGCGCTTTAGATGTAGAACTTTACGTTCTTGGCCAGGTTCGTGAAGCCTTCAGGTTGTTCCATGTAAAGCTCTTCATCGAGCTTGCCATAGAGGAAGGCAGTTTTGACATCCAGTCCAGTAATGTGCCAATCTTGCAGCGCTGCGAGCGCAAGCATTAGGTGGACTGTTTCATATCGTACAACGGGTGAGAATATCTCGTTGTAGTCAATGCCTTCAACCTGAGAAAACCCTTTGGCTACAAGCCGGGCTTTCTTACATCCATCTTGCTTGAGGTCAAAAACCCAACGGTTCTTGATGATTTTCCTCCCAGGCGGAGGATCTACGAGCTTAAAGACATGTCGCTCACGAAGTGAGTCTAATTCTTTGTGGCAGGCAGTCTTCCATTCCTTTTGTTGTGCTAAAGGCATGCGCTGGATGTCCTTGTAGGACCACTCCCATATGTTGGAAGTGTTTGGTGAGTCTGAATCTGGTGGAACTGCTGCAGCAAGCAGATGATTCAGAAAACTAACTCCCCCTTCTTCCGCTTGGGTGAATAAATTTGTTTCAACTTCGTCCTCTGAGAGTGGCTGAGAGAGTGGGGTGTCGCTAGGAGGCTGTGGAGTAGGTAGTACTGGAGTTTCCTGCCTACTTGATTGACGTGTACGGGAGCTACCCAGTTCAGGTGCAATCATTCTTTGCCACTGGCCTTCCCGCTCAATGTCTCTAGTTATTTCGGTGGGGTGCCTTTGTTCCCCATAGACATTGCCAGGACAAGTTGTAGGCCTTCACGTCTGCTGAGAACGTCGCAATTCAGCTGGTGGCTGAGATGGCAATTCTGCGGTTCTCTGTCATGCTCTGTGTGACAGTGTAGGAGTAAGTGGAGGTAATGGCTCCAGAGGAGGCTGTAACGGCTCTTCCTCTTCCCTTGGGAGGGGATGGCGAACCCTCTGGGGACTCCTTGGTGGACGCGGTGGAGGAAAGGCTTCCTGACCCTGGCCAGGGGCAGGTGTTTTTCCTTTGCCTTTATCCGCGGGCTCAGGTTTTACTGGAGGCAGCGGTTGGGAAGAAGGTGGTGACCATGAGGGAGCAGGGTCAGTCCCATTATCGTCAATATCACCAGGAATGGGCTGTAGTGGAGGTTGGGCTGATTCTGGTTCATCTATACGAGTGGTACCACGTTGTGCTTTTGTGCGACATTTAGGGTACATCACCATTTATGCAAA
>QLOS01002860.1:0-10381 GCA_003313725.1 Russula sp. MG48 | reverse complement strand
AGGATTGAGGCCCTTCCAGAAGTACCAGACCACCGCGGGGTTGTTTGGCTCAAGATTTCCTCTTTCTGCAAGCTCTTCGAACCTGACGATGTAGCTATCGATGCCTTCTTGTGGGCTCATCCGAATTCCCATGAGCTCTTGCTGCGCTTTCTGTGGGGCCAAGATGTCTGCATAGTCAAGGAGGAATCTGGTTTTGAAGGAGTCCCACGGATGGTCGTCTTGTATGAGGCCCCTGGAGACTTGTTGTAGCCATTTCATGCATTGGTGTGCCCAGCCATCTACGTGTGGTCCCTTGATGAGGGTGAGGGCATGTGCGACGCGATTGTCTTCTTGGGCGATCACTGCGGACCTTCTGTTCAGAAAGTGGTAGTTCTCGAGCTCCAGCATCCAGTTCCGGGCTATCTTTCATCCTTCTTCGCCGCCCCTGAAGGGTTCTGGGGGTTGGCCCACTAGCTTTGCATCCGCACCTTGCGGGGCTGGGGCATTGAGGTCGAATCCTGGAAATCCAGGTGGTTCTCCTCCAGGTGGTCCTACTCCGAGTGGTCCTCCTCCTGGGTAGCCTCCACCTCCTCCTGGCGGTCCTCCGCCTCCTCCTGGTGGTCCTCCACCTCCTGCTGGCGGTCCTCCGCCCCCTCCGCGAGGTGGATCAGCACGGGGCTCTGCTGGGGCGAATGGATTAACTCTGGCAATGTCTGCATACGTCTGGCCAACTGCGAGGGCGAAACGCGGTGGGGCAATGGTGTGGGTGCTCATGACTTGCACTGTGTCTCGTTCTTCTTCGATTGGGCTTGGGTCCCTGACTTCTTGTCGTGCTGCGCCTTCTAGCACTCCTCCAATATCAGTGGTGAAGGCAGTGGTGTCGTCCTCTGGGTCTTGTGGGTCTTGTGGCTCTCCTAGTAATGGGAAGCGTGTCTTGGCATTCGCGTAAGCGAAGTGTTTGTTAGTCTTGCTGTCGTATGCAACTTCGTACCAGACACCTGCTACGTGGTGTATTGGGTATGCTGCGATCTTGGACCGTCCCTTGAGGATGGCGAGGAAGTAGTGCCCTGTCCACGGGATTGTTCCTTCAAAGTGTTGTGGTGACTTGTCTCCTTCTTGGAGGAAGAGGACTCGCTGGTCTTCCTTCTTATCGTCTTCCACACAAAGTGTGATGGTGAACGGCTTGAACTTGTGGTCTACTGGTGACTCCACAATGGTACTTGGGCCAGGGGCCTCTGGCTGACTGGGTAAGTCTGTTCTAATGTCATGCCCACCGAGTGAGCATACCTCCACAGGCGAAGGAGGGGGCGTAGGCGAAGCTGGTGACTGAGGACGCGAAGGCAGAAGGTCTGTATACCTATCACGTGCAGGCGTGCTCTTGTGACATCTAAGAGAGAGCTTTCCCTTGCCTTTGAGCATATACTAGTGCTCCGCAAGGGGTGAGCGAAGTCTGGCAATTGACCAGAGGAACGGTGGTTCACAAGCTGAGGAGGAGGCGACTAACTGGCTTGAGATTACAAGAGAACAGACTTAGGGTCTGTCCTAGGCATACAATGTGATATAAGTACATACAGGGGTGACTCAGGAGGAGTCAGAGCGAGTCATGGTGTCCCTAGGACACCGCTACTAGTACAGAGTCACTAGGAGTCATTGGGAGTCATTGTACTGTATGAGTCAGTGGGTGCCGAGGCAGCGCATGCGCAGAGGCAAGCATATGTAGCACTAGTGGGTGCGCGTCGGTCCCGACGGCCCGTCAGGCCAGGTGGTAAGTGTACAGAGCGAGAATGGAAGGCAGAGATGGAGTCATGGGCCGCAGGGGCCCAGCAGTCCGTAGGTGAAACGCAGGGAGTCATAGGCAGTAAAAATGAAAAGAATCAAGGCGTACAGTGAAGCGGGAGCGTAACATCACCCCTCTCCTACAGTCCGCGACTGTCCTCAGTTGCTACCTTGGTCAGTCCAGTCATAGGCATCCATGGCGTCCGCGTCATACTCCGTCGTGGCCGCAGGCTCCCCTCCGGCTTCATGTTCAAGGCAGGAGCCCTCCTGAGTGATGCGCTCGAGGAGGGATCATGTACTGGGAGGAGGGCATCCAAAGATGTGCCGGGAGAGGGTCCACGGCTCAGGGCGTTGGTGTTACGATCTCCCTTGCGGACTGCAGACCGTTTTCCCTTATGCTTACGCCCCCATGCTTACCCTTACCCCGTACGTGACTCGGTTTGACTCGCTTTCGCTTACTGTACGATATGATGCCTGTGGAGCATGCGTGACTCATGTGGAGCGATGTGGCCATCGCTCCACTACTATACTTAGCTCCGGATCTTGGACTGACTCACTACCCCCGTATGACTCAGGTAGTAGTTAGCACGTGCCCCCTTGTAGCTCCCTATATAAGGAGCCCCCTTTGCGCCAGTCAAGCCTTAAGCTTGACTTAGTTTCCTAATCGAGACCTGACCTTGCTTCGACTCTTGAGCCTGCCGCTTCAAGACGCTCCCACTGCCTCCCTGCCCCTGCTCTGCCTGAGTGCTTGCTCAAGCACTATCTTGCTTCACTCTCACGCCCTTCTAAGTCGGCTGCAACGACTTAGCTTTGAACCTTGAAGTCACAAGCGCCGGTGACTTAGCCGTTCTACTCCGAAGAGTCTGCTTTGCTCTTGCGTCATCGAGACCACCGGAAGTGTCTTGCTCAGGACCACGTGCTCATTGCTCTCGCACGTGTCCATCCTTGCCACACGCCTAGTTGCACAAGTCGTGCCCATGGCCCCTCGAGCCGTAACATAAGTCAAGCTTCCTTCTAACGCGTCTACAGGAACCGCCCTGGACGACGCTGCCTTTGCTGAACGCCTTCAGGAACTTGCCAGACGCCGCCTCCACATAGAACGTTGGAGATCCGCCTTAGACGTCGCCATCTATAACCACAACGCCGTTTGCCACCATACCTGTCTAGGAGGAGCTACAGAGCTACACCTCTCCCTCCTCATTGAAAGAGACGTCTTCTGCCACATCGACCAAGAGTGGCAAGGAGAATTCAACCTGCTAGAAGCCGCCCTCACGATCCTTGAACTTTCACTAACACCCTGGAGTCTGCTAGACGACACGGATTAATTGGAGTCAGGGAGATCACGCCGGACGCCCTCTGCGATGCCATAGAATTCACGCAACACCTGCTAGACCAAGCCAGAGGTGACGCGATCCGCCACAGCCGCGACTGCTACCTCCTCTGCGACAGAGGACCCAACCACCACCACCGCCTCCTAGACCAACTCATCCACGAACTAGAAAGCTTCGCGCAGGAATTAAACTTCATCTGCACCGCCTTCTTCGAGACGGCAGGCTTCCCTCTCCCCTCATAAGCAACCCTGGAAGAAATCAGACTAGCGCTCTCTCGAGGATATAGAACGAGAGTACCCATCAGGAGAGAGGACGACCTTCCAGACTACATCAAAGGAGAAGCTCATTGGAGAAGGAACGATACAGACGACTACTGGTGCTACCACGTCCGCCTCTTCACCCCACTAGGCATCAGAGAAAGACCCATCGAGTACCTCAACGACGACTGGCACCTTATAACCTACGATAACGGAGAGTATTGGATGCGCGCGAGCGAAGTCCTAGAATTTGAACACGCCAACGAGACTGGGCTAGGACACAGCTCGCTCAGACCAGAGTCCCCAGAACCAATCGCTGTAGATCCAGCCAGCCCAGGCCACGCCTCCTCAGCCTTCCACAGCGCCAGCAAAGGAGAAGAACCCACACCAGTCCCCCAGATCATCTCACCGCTCGAAGAGTTCATTAGTACAGGACTCCAAAACGTAGCCACGTTACAAGGAGGACACCCACTCCTTCCAGAAACTCAAGAAATGCCCCAGCTCCTGCAAATCGCCCACGCAGCAGCTCAACCAACCGCACCACCACCAATCCTCCAACAACCACAGCCACCAGCACCCCCAGCAGCCCCAATAATGGCCGCCGTTGCCCCACCAAGGAATGACAATGGAGCAACCGGAAATAAGCCCACTACCTTTGAGGGTGATCGAAGCAAAAGTGACAACTTCCTCAGGGAGTTCAACATCTACAGGATCCTCCACAGCACCTCGGAAAATGTCACTATCCCCTACAACTGTGTGGCCCTCGCCATATCCCTCATCAGGGGACCAAAGGTCGACGATTGGGGCGATGCCCAGATGAAGGCCCTCAACAATAAAGTCATCAGACAGATTAACCCCATCGCACGAACAGACGAAGTCCTATGGACAGAGTTCGAGGACAGCTTCAAAAGGGCATTCACTGACACAGCCAAAGAACAAGAGGCCTACAGAAAACTCACAGAGCTGCGTATGCAAGGGGATGACATTGACGGGTACATCGCCAGCTTCGACCACTACGTCCTGGCATCAGGATGGTCCCCAAACGAACGAGGGACGCTAGACCTCTTCACCAAAGGCCTACGCCGAGGAATAGCGCTCAAAATCCTCAACAGAGACACAGTCCCCACGACGATTGAAGGATGGAAGGAAGCAGCACACAAGGAGATCCAGAGGATGGCCCGGAAAACAGCCATGTTGGGACCAAACCCCAACCCCCCACGCTTCGTGCCACGTCCCCGCTTCACCCCCAGAACCACCCCCGTGCCAGCCCGGCCTAACTGAAACAACACCCCTGTCCCCATGGAAGTTGATACCAATCGCCTGGGAGGGCCACTGACCAACGCAGAAAAGAAAAAGCTCATGGATGAGCGGAAGTGCTTCTACTGCAAAGAAGTAGGACACCGAGCGTATCAGTGTGGCAAGAAACCAAGGTGACGAGGACCACCGCCACCCAAAGCAAGGGTAACGGAAACAGAAGTCGCCTCTAGCATCGCACCAGAAGACAGCGCCAGTCAAACGTCCCAGTCGGACCTCATTTCCCAGCTACGCTCCATGAATGCCACAGAGCGCACCGCTATGTTTGATCAGATTATAGAAGAAGACTTGGATTTTTAAAACAGCTTGATCTATCAGCCTGGGATCAAGCTTCACGAATCTGTACCATGTATGTCTCGAACCGAAATAGTGTCAATGCCAACTTTACTTTTTCAAACATACATGGGAAGGCTGCGGAAAGAGCACTAGTGGACAGTGGTGCCACAGACAATTTTATCGACCAAAAAACTGCCAAACGACTTCGCCTCACCCCACGCCTCCTCCCCCAACCACGCCTCCTGTACAACGTGGATGGATCGGAAAACCACAGCGGAAGGATAACCACCTACTGCGACCTCCTCATCAAGCAAGGGAGCAAGGAGCATGTCCAACGCTTCTACTGGGCCAACCTAGGACGAGATAGAACCATCCTAGGCTTCCCCTGGTTGCACGCATTCAACCCCATCATCAATTGGACAACGCGCACCATCCAGGGAGGGCCAATCTTGCTAACAGCAACAGGAAGGAAGGCCCCAGAGCAACCCAAGACCTTACTGCGCTATGCCCAAATGTTGGGACACGCGTTGGACACTATGGGATGGGAGGAAGGAGACAGCCTCATCCTCCAGATCAACCGAACTAACATCGCCCAAGAATGGGCAATACAAGCACACCAAGAATGAAAGGCTCCCACGGCCGCGGATGTCCCAAGGGAATACGCACGGCACTGGAGAGTCTTCTCAGAAAAGGAAGCACAACGCTTCCCCCCAAGCCGAGAGGATGATCATGCAATCAACCTCAAACCGGATGCCCCAGCAATGCTAGACTGTAAGGTCTACCCCCTTAATCCCAAGGAACTAATCGCCGCCGATGCTTGGATTAAAGAACAACTCGACAAAAAGTACATTCAACTGTCGAAATCCCCATACGCCGCACCGTTCTTCTTCATCAAAAAGAAGGATGGATCCCTTCGCCCAGTCCAGGACTACCACACACTAAATAACTGGACAATCCGGGATGTGTACCCCCTGCCCGATATTAACATCCTCACCAGAGACCTAGAAGGACGCGCCCTCTTCACGAAGTTTGACATCCGCTGGGGATACCACAATGTACGCATTAGGGAAGGAGATCAATGGAAGGCGGCCTTCAAGATGCCACAAGGGCTCTTCGAGCCCCGTGTTATGCTCTTCGGACAATGCAACGCCCCAAGCACCTTCCAGCGAGTCATGGACAGACTACTCCGCCCACTAAAGCTCAAGTACCCTAGGATGATCTTCGTCTACATGGACGACATCCTCATCACCACACCCCTGGACCATGCCCTACACCGACAGATCGTCCATGAACTCCTGGATATCCTGGAAGAAGGATCATTCTTCCTCAAACCGCAGAAATGCCTCTTCGAGCAACGAAGAGTCGAGTACTTGGGACTCATGATCGATGGGGAGTCACTACGCATTGAATCCAGCAAACTAAAGGGAATCAGGGAATGGCCCCGCACCCTCACCAGTGTTAAGCAACTGCGATCCACCCTAGGAGTGCTAGGATACCAGCGCCCCTTCATCCCAGGCTTCGCAGAAATCGCCTGCACACTCACCAGTCTGCTAAAGAAAGGGGCCCCCTTCATCTGGACGAACAAATGCTCAGCCGCCGTGGATAAACTCATCCGAATCGTCACCAGCGACCCCGTCCTCTGGCAGCCCAGCCCAGCACGACCATATGAACTTGAAGTGGACGCCTCCCAAAACGCTACAGGAGCCATCCTGTACCAATACGACCCCCAGGGACGTCGCAGACCAGTGGGATACGACTCCAAGACATTCACCGCGACGGAGCGCAACTACCCCATCTGGGACAGAGAGTTCCTCGCCATTATTCGAGGGTTAGAACACTGGCGCCATCTCCTCATGGGCGCACAACATCAGGTCCTCGTCATTACAGACCACAAAAACCTTCAGTACTACAGGTCCCCCCAGAAAATCAATCGAAGGATTGCCCGCTACATCCTCACGCTAGGAGACTATGACATCGCCCTAGTCCACCGACCAGGGGCAACCAATAAAGCTGACGCCCTCTCCCGCTGCCCAGACTTCGATAACGCAGGCAGCGACAACGAAGACATCATTGCCCTGCCCCCACACCTCTTTGCCAACGCCGCAGCAGCGGTAGACCTGGAAGACCGCACCCTGACAGCCCAAAAAGATCACCAACCCACGCTCGCCACATGGGCCTCTACCTATCCCCTGGAACGCCGCCCTGGAGGAGGGTGGTGGCACGCCGATCGCCTGGTTGTCGTGGCAGACAACGACCTTAGGAGGGGGGTAATTTCCCTCTACCATGACTCAGCAACAGCCGGACACCCGGGCATCCTAAAAACATGCCTCCTCATCGCCAAAGACTACTGGTGGCCCAACATGAAACAGACGGTCCTCGCCTATGTCAAAGGATGTGCCACCTGTCAAGCCACCAAAGCCAACACCACAAAGCCAACACCGCCCCTCATGCCTATCACAACCAACCCAACCGCCCTGCCATTCGAGACAGTTGCCCTCGACCTCATCATCAAGCTGCCCCCATCAGATGGCTTTGACTCCATCCTCACAGTAACGGACCACGATTGCTCAAAAGCCGCCATCTTCATCCCTTGCAGAGAAGCTATGACAGCCCCAGAGATCGCAACGCTCTATGCCAAGAATATCTTCCCCCACTACGGCATCCCTCGAAGGATCATCAGCGACAGAGGAACACACTTCGCCTCGCACTTTCCGAGAGAACTCTGCAAGTCCCTTGGCATAGAACAGAACATTAGCACCACCTACCACCCGCAGACAGATGGCCAGTCCGAACGCACCAACCAATGGCTGGAACAGTACCTCCGCATTTATGTCAACCACCAGCAGAACAACTGGGCCTCGCTCCTACCAGCTGCCCAATACGTCCACAATGCCTGGCCCAGTAGCACCACCAAGCAAGCGCCCTTCCAGCTCCTCATGGGCCATATACCACGTGCCCACCAGCCACAAAGATCCGAGAAAATGCCGACACTCCAAGAACGCCTAGACCACATCCAAGAAGGTCAGCAATCAGCGCAGACCGCCATCACCAACACCCAGACCCTCATCAGCTCCAGAAAGGGAGCGCGATTTAAGCCATTTGCCCAAGGACAAAAGGTCTGGCTCGAAGGGAAGAATATCCACATCACCCAACCAAGCGCAAAACTCGCTCAACGGCGCTACGGTCCCTTCGCTATCACCAGAGTCCTCTCCCCTGTAGTGTACCAGCTCGCCATCCCTCCACAGTGGAAGCTACGTCGCATCCATGACGTCTTCCACGCCAGCCTCCTCACCCCATATATAGAAACCAGCGAACATGGCCCAAACTTCACAGAACCGCCTCCTGACGTCATAGATGGAGAAGCAGAGTACGAAGTCGAGGCCGTTCTAGAATACCGCCGATTCAGAAGAACAAAACAGCCACAGTACTGAGTTAGATGGAAAGGGTACTCCGCAGCAGAAGACACGTGGGAACCTCGGGCAAACTTGAAACACTCCATGAACCTAGTCCGCAAATTCCACCGAGATAACCCCGCCGCGATAAGGGAGGCCTATATAAGACATGCCTTGACTACTCTCAAAGCCCCATCTCCCTCTCTCGCCTCCACTACTCCCAGCTCGCCCCCACCTGCTTACTCGTTGCTCATGTCCGCCAATGGCTCGCCGAAAGACCAACAGTCTCCCCTCCAAGTCATCAACATCGCCACCCCAGCGTCACCATCCCCGACGGAGCCCAGGACCGAGGATGACCACCCACAGCACCGCCCAGCCACGCCCTTCGCCGCCCGCATATTCACCATCAGCGACAGCAGCTCCAGCGACGACAGTGATGGAGCAAGCGGACCGAGTACTGGACGAGATTCTCCTGCTTGTGGCAGCACATCCGCCCCCAGCCTCCACTCCGCCCCAGACCTCTCAGACCACCCACTCAGCTCAGACAACTTCTGTGGAGTCTGCAACGCCCCCGTTCAGATCGACGACGGCCATGCCACCTGGAGCGCCTCCCCCGTCTCGAGCCTCCCCTCAGCGCCTGCCAACCCCTCAGTACCTGCCGCTTCGCTCCCCCAGACTGGACTTCATCCGTCGGTGCCAACCGACCCCCGCTTTAGGGCCGCGCCGCCCCTCGGAGCCACCGTCTCTTCCGTACTTCCATCTGCCGACAACGACCTTGCCTGCGCCGTCCACTTTCTGCCACCGGCAGAGGTCCCTGCCCCCTCATACTCTAGTAGCCGACGCAGCTACGCAAACGTCGCCGCCACCCCCATCAGTCAAGGAAGAATCGCCGCCGCCTCAGCAGCTCCACGCGCCCACGGTAACAGCGGCGGCAACCCAGGCCATGGTCAGTCGGACAACGCGCTCGGCTACAATGGTTATCTCCTGCAATGGCATCGACTTGTCGACAACGCAGGTGAGCGGGACAATATCCTTGTCCCCGATCACAACAACAGACTAGTCCCTGCCACCTTCTACGCCCACTTCACCTGCCTCGCCGAGCCCCTCATCCTGGGACGTCTGATGACGACGTCCCCCATTTACGCTGAGCCCCTCCATGCTAAGCCCCGCCCCAATGCTCACCTCCCAGACATAGACGACTGGGATATGACTGCGCTGGAGGGCAACCACCAGTACCGCCACCATGTAGACCGGCTCGTCAAAGCCCTCAACGATGCGGGCGTCACCGCGGAAGTCCACCGCTACCGCCACCTCGTTCACAAGCTCCACTCCCAGATCGAGCAGGAGTATCATCACCTCCTGGGCACCCCTCAGCGCCATGCCGACTACACCGCCCTCCAGCTGGACCGGGATGCTGACCTAGTACGCCGCCGCCACGCGCTCAGGGACCAGCTGCATGTCGTCGAAGTGCGTCTCCACGATGCAGCCGTCAACTCGCGCATCGGGCCCACGCTAGACCAGATCCTCCAGCGCCCCATCCTCCCCTCCATGTCCTACTGGCTGTGGGGCCGCCCTGCCACTCACCAGACCGACGTCGTCGCCCAGCTCCCTGTCCACATCCCGCCTCATGTCCACTTCATGCATGAACGCCCCCTCCCCGTCCGTGAACGCGTTGTTCACATGCTGCACCGCAAGCGCCCCTGCCCGCCTGAGTCCTCCCCCGACGCCAACGATGCCGGGCGCGCCCTGTCCGGTGAGCCCGCCACCTCTGACTAACAGCGTGGCAGCTGTTCCTTAGGGGAGGGCGTACTGTTACGATCTCCCTTGCGGACTGCGGACCGTTTTCCCTTATGCTTACGCCCCCATGCTTACCCTTACCCCGTACGTGACTCGGTTCGACTCGCTTTCGCTTACTGTACGATATGACGCCTGTGGAGCGTGCGTGACTCATGTGGAGCGATGTGGCCATCGCTCCACTACTATACTTAGCTCTGGATCTTGGACTGACTCACTACCCCCGTATGACTCAGGTAGTAGTTAGCACGTGCCCCCTTGT
>QLOS01002858.1:0-19869 GCA_003313725.1 Russula sp. MG48 | reverse complement strand
CCAATGCTGCTGCCTGCAGTGCATTTCCAAAGTGTCCACCCTGAGCATTAACATCAGCACCATGTTGGTGCAGGAAATCCACAATCTCCAGAGATCCCTTCAGTGCTGCTGCCTGCAGTGCATTTCCAAAGTCTCCACCCTGGGCATTAACATCAGCACCATTCTCAAATAAAACTTTCACAATCTCCAGAGATCCAGAAGATGATGCAGCCTCCAGTGCAGTGCCAGCCCAGTCCAAAACAATATTGATGCATGTTACGATCTCTGGTACGCTTGCTACGGTCCGGACTATCTATTTTTACCTACCATGACTCCTGCTCATGACTGATGTGATCCAGCTTGGCAGCACAGCCTGTGACCAGGCTGCGCTCATACGATACTGCCTCACGTTACTTGTGACTGATACTGATACGGCATAGCCTTCTGCTGTGCGCTCTACTTACGCTATTGGTTGAACCCTACGATGACTCACAGATGTGACCCTATGTCACATCTAGGTTGTACTGCATCGCTGTTGTGACTCAGATAGCAGTAGCACGTGATCTCTCCTGTAAAGCCTATATAAGGGCTCTAGTTTACGCCAGTCAAGCCTCAAGCTTGACTTAGTTTCGCAATCGACTAAAGTCTTGAACTCCTTATCCCGCTTCCTCTCTCAGATGTGGTCTAGCCCTCTGAGAGCAGTAAGAACTTGCTTCATCTCACACGCCTCTCTGAGTCGCTGCAAGACTCAGCTCTGGAACGCGTCCCTAGATATCACCCTTATCTAGACGCCTATCTACTCCGCGTTTACTCTAAGCAACTTGTCATCCCTACGATCACGTGGGAAGGATCACATTACCTTCGTGCTCAAGCAACTCACACTCAGTCACTCACGCATAGGCACGTGCTCTCACATCACACTCACGTGACACGACTCGCACATAGTCTCGCATCGCACAAGTCGTGCTACCGGCCCGTCGAGCCGTAACATAAGTCAAGCTTTCTTCACCATTGTGGATGGTGCGCCACCACATCAGAACTCACTTGAAAGAAGATTATCCTAGACCGCCCACGATCCGCACATTCCGGATACTAGCCTCCGCCGACGCAATAGAATTTGTCCCAGGAGCAGCAAAACACGAAACTCGTCAAGAAAGACACGCAGGCTTACACGCATACTTCTGCAGAAGCCAGTATTGCCCATATCACAGCACACAGTAAAAGACTATACCGGGTATAGCAAGGAAGCCTGCACACTTCGCAGCAACACTGGACACATACGACGAATATCTCCGTCGCCTAGGACACCTTTACACACGAAAATTCGTCCTCAATAGCTGGGGACAACAGATTGACCAAGCAGCAGACCAGCACGAGCTCGTTTGCCCCATCACATGCATAACTGAACCCACAGAACTCCACTGATCCCTCCAGATCAAAGTCGTAGTCTTCGACCAAGTATACAGGGAGTGGCAAGATGAGTTTATAGCCCTTGAAGCAGCACTCGCCCTCCTACTCCTCATTCAACGCTCTGGAGAGACAACGCAGGACCCATAGGTATCGCACACCAGCAGAAGTCGATCCTCAGCAACTAGCCGCTGCTCTCGCCTGGACCGAAAGACAGCTCGTCCGCGCACAAATCGACGTCGCCAACCACGCACGAGTCTGCGAGTGGACGTGCATAGGAGAATACAGCCCCGACCACCGATTACTGGACGACATCCTTCGGCAAATCGAAGCCTTTGCAAGAGAACTCGAACACATTGTTAACGCCTACTTTGAGGCAGCAGGTTTCCCCTTGTAAAAGGAAGAAGCAACCCTGGAGATAATCAGAGCTGATATCCGCGCAGACACTCTCACTAGAGTTCCTGTCAGGGTCAACAATGACCTCCCAGACTACATCAAAGGCGAAGCCTATTGGCGACACAATTCACAGGACACTCATTGGTGCTACCACGTCCGCCTCTTTACTGCAGTAGGAATCGTCGAAAGACCCATCGAATACATCAACAACGATTGGTACATCCTCAATTACAACCAAGGAAGCTACATCACCAGCCTTGCCGGGCTCCTTGACCGAGAAAACGTCAACGAAACAGGACTAGGCCACAGCTCTCTTAGGCCAGAGTCACCAGAAGCAATCGAGGTAGATCCTCCAAGCGCTAACGCGTCTTCCTTCCAAAGCGCAGACAAAGGAGAAGAGCCCACACCGGGACCAAGCCAGCAGACCATCACACCGATAGAGGAGTTCCTCAGCACAGGGCTCCAAAACATAGCAACACTACAAGGAAGCAATCCGCTTCAACCAGAAACAGGCGCAACCCTGCACCTACTCCAAATCACGCACGTGGCAACACAGCCGACGGCACCACCGCCTATACTTCAGCCACCTAACCCACCAGTCATGGCCGCACCAGCACCCGCAGCAGCAGCAGCGACATCAAAGCTGAAAGGAAGGGAGCCAACAACTTTTGAAGGAGACCGCACTAAAAGTGAGGCATTCCTCAGGGAGTTTAATCTCTACAGGGTCCTGAACCGCAACGATGAAAACATGACCAGCCCATACGCCAGGGTCGCCCTGGCACTAACCTTTATCAGAGGACCCCTCGTAGATGACTGGGGGGACGCACAGTCAGCCAGCCTCATGACAAAAACCACCCGTGTGGTAAACAGAATTGCAGAAAATGACGAAGTCCTCTGGACCAGCTTCGAGTCGGACTTCAAAGGACGCTTCACGGACACGGCCAAAGCCCAGAACGCGTACAATAAGCTAATGGCTCTCCAGATGCAGGGCAGCGACATCGACGGCTACATCGCGTCATTCAATCATTATGTCATCAATTCAAACTGGACAATGGGCAACCAAGGAACCCTGGAAAAGTTCAAAAGGGGACTCCGCAGAGGAATCGCCCTCAGCATCATGAACTGAGAAACCATCCCGACAACGATTGAAGGTTGGCAGGAAGCCGCTAGAAAAGAAGTGCTCAGACGAGCACAGATAGATGCTGACCTAGGACCGGCACCGCAGCGCGGACGTTTCATTCCACACCCTGCCTTCTTCAAGCCACAAAACAAGCCAAACCAGAAGCCAAGAAGCGACGGCTACGCACCCATGGATGTGGATGCGGCACAGACAAGCATGCCGCCCTGCATGGGAGGACCCCTCACTGATGAGGAGCGCCAGCAACTCCGCAAAGAAAACAAGTGCTTCTACTGCAAGGCAGTGGGGCACACGGCGAACAAATGCCACAAGAAGCTAGCTGTGAGACCACCGCGCGCATCACGGGTCGCAGAAATACAAAAGGAAGAGCTCGCGCCCAGCAATAGTGCGAGCCAGACCAGCTCTCAAACGGCAACCAGCGACGTCGTCACGCAGATACGCTCTATGACTACAGAAGAGCGAAGGGGCATCTATGATACCATACTTACTGAAGATTTGGATTTTTAAAGAAGCTCGATCTATCGGCCTGGGACCGAGCTTCGCACATATGTACCATGTACGTGTCTCATCGGAATAGCATTAATGTTGATATTCTCTTTTCGAGCACGAATGGGAAGGCCAAAGAAAAGGCCCTCGTGGATAGCGGGGCAACAGACAACTTCATAGACCAGAAAATGGCACAACGACTGCACCTGGTCCCTCAAAAATTAAAGGAACCCCGACTGCTCTACAATGTAGACGGCACCGAGAACTGCAGCGGGCGAGTAGTGAGCTACTGCGACCTGCTAATATCTAGGAACAAGAACGAAAGCGTACAACGTTTCTTTATTGCTAACCTAGGGAGAGACCGCATCATACTGGGTTTCCCGTGGTTACAGCACTTCAATCCACAGATCAACTGGACCCAGGGACAGATCGGCGGCGCACCTTTTACCGCCAAAATCACCAGCAGACGGGCCCCAGATGTTACGATTCCCCTTACGGACTGCGGACCGGTTCTGCTTATGCGCTTACTCTTACATGCTTACCCTTACGGCTCCGTCTGCTTACTGTACGATATGACGCCCGTGGAGCGTGCGTGACTCATGTGGAGCGATGAGGCCATCGCTCCACTACTATACTTGGCTTCGGATCTTGGACTGACTCACTACCAACATTATGACTCGGGTAGTAGTTAGCACGTGACAGCTTGTAGCTCCCTATATAAGGAGCCCCCTTTGCGCCAGTCAAGCCTTAAGCTTGACTTAGTTTCGTAATCGAGACCTGACCTTGCTTTGACTCTTGAGCCTGCCGCTTCAAGACGCTCCCACTGCCTTATTTGCCTTTGCTCTGCCCTAGTGCCTGTCCAGCACTACTTCGCTTCGCTCTCACGCCCCTCTAAGTCGGCTGCAACGACTTAGCTTTGAACCTTCAAGTCACAGACGCCCGTGACTTAGTCGTTCTACTCCGAAGAGTCTGTTTTACTCCCACGTCCTCGAGACCACTAGAAGTGTCTCGCTCGAAGACCACGTGCTCGCTGCTCTCGCACGTGCCTGCCTTTGCCATACGCCTAGTTGCACAAGTCGTGCCCACGGCCCCTCGAGCTGTAACATAAGTCAAGCTTCCCTTTAACCACGTCTACAGGAACCGCCCTGGACAACGCTGCCTTTGCTGAACGCCTTCAAGAACTTGCCAGACGCCGCCTCCACATAGAACGGTGGAGATCCCAATTGGACGTTGCGATCTATAACCACAACGCTGTTTGCCACCACACTTGCCGAGGAGGAGCCACGGAAGTACACCTCTCCCTCTGCATCGAAAGAGACGTCTTCTGTCACATCGACCAAGAGTGGCAAGGAGAATTTAACTTGCTAGAAGCTGCCCTCACAATCCTCGAACTCTCATTAACACCCTGGAGTCTGCTAGACGGCACGGACTGATTGGAGTCAGGGAGATCACACCAGAAGCCCTCTGTGACGCCATAGAGTTCACGCAACATCTACTAGACCAAGCCAGAGGCGATGCGATCCGCCACAGCCACGACTGTTATATCCTCTGTGACAGAGGACCCAACCACCACCACCGCCTCCTAAACCAGCTCATTCACGAGCTAGAAAGCTTTGCGCAAGAATTGAACTTCATCTGTACTGCCTTCTTTGAGACGGCAGGATTCCCTCTCCCCTCATAAGCAACCCTGGAAGAAATTAGACTTGCGCTCTCTCGAGGATATAGAACGAGAGTACCTGTCAGAACAGAAGACGACCTTCCAGACTATATCAAAGGGGAAGCCTATTGGAGAAGGAACGATACAGACAACTACTGGTGCTATCACATCCACCTCTTCACCCCGCTAGGCATCAGAGAGAGACCCATCGAGTACCTCAACGACGATTGGTACCTCATCACCTACGACCAAGGAGAATACTGGACGCGTGCAAGCGAAGTCCTAGAACTCGAACACGCCAACGAGACCGGACTAGGACACAGCTCACTCAAGCCAGAATCCCCAGAACCTATCGCAGTAGATCCAGCCAGCCCAGAACACATCTCCCCATCCCTCCACACCGCCAGCGAAGGGGAAGAGCCCACACCAATTCCCCAAACCGTCTCGCCGCTCGAAGAATTCCTCAGTACAGGACTCCAAGACGTAGCCACGCTACAAGGAGCCCACCCACTCTTGCCAGAAAGCCAAGAAACGCCCCAGCTTCTGCAAATCGCCCACGCAGCAGCCCAGCCAACCGCACCCCCACCCATCCTCCAACAACCACAACCACCAGCACCCCCAGCAGTCCCAGCAATGGCCGCAGTCGCCCCACCAAGGAATGACAATGGAGCGACGGGAAATAAGCCCACCACCTTCGAAGGGGATTGCAGCAAAAGCGATAACTTCCTCAGGGAATTCAGCATCTACAGAATCCTCCACAGTACCTCGGAGAATATCACCATCCCCTACAATCGCATGGCCCTCGCCATATCCCTCATTAGGGGACCAAAGGTCGACGATTGGGGCGATGCCCAGATGAAGGCCCTCAACAACAAAGTTACCAGACAGATCAACCCCGTTACACGCACAGATGAAGTCCTATGGACAGAGTTCGAAGATAGCTTCAAAAGGGCATTCACCGACACGGCCAAGGAACAGGAAGCTTACAGAAAACTCACGGAGCTGCGCATGCAAGGGGATGATATCGATGGCTACATTGCCAGCTTCGACCACTACGTCCTCGCATCAGGATGGTCCCCAAACGAACGAGGAACACTAGATCTCTTCACCAAGGGACTGCGCCGAGGAATAGCGCTCAAAATCCTCGACAGGGACACGGTCCCCACAACAATAGAAGGATGGAAGGAAGCAGCACGTAAGGAAATCCAGAGGACGGCTCGAAAGACCGCGATGCTGGGACCAAACCCCAACCCCCCATGCTTCGTACCACGCCCTCGCTTTACCCCCAGACCAACTCCACCAGCCCAGCCCAACCGAAACAACATCCCCGTCCCTATGGAGGTCGATGTCAACCGCCTAGGGGGACCGCTAACCGACGCAGAGAAGAAAAAGCTCATGGATGAGTGAAAGTGCTTCTACTGCAAAGAGGTAGGCCATCGAGCCTATCAATGCTCCAAGAAGCCAAAGCGACGAGGACCACCGCCGCCCAAGGCAAGAGTAGTGGAAACGGAAGTCGCCTCCAGCATTGCGCCAGAAGATAGCGCTAGTCAAACGTCGCAGTCAGACCTCATTTCCCAGCTACGCTCCATGAACGCCACAGAACGCACCGCCATGTTTGATCAGATCATAGAAGAGGATTTGGATTTTTAAAGCAGCTTGATCTATCAGCCTGGGATCAAGCTTCACGAATCTGTACCATGTATGTCTCGAACCGAAATAGTGTCAATGCCAATTTTACGTTCTCAAACATACATGGGAAGGCTGCGGAAACAGCGCTAATAGACAGTGGCGCTACAGAGAATTTCATCGACCAGAAAACCACTAAGCGACTTCGCCTCACCCCACACCCCCTCCCCCAAACGCGCCTCTTGTACAATGTGGACGGATCGGAAAACCGCAGCGGAAGAATAACCACCTACTGTGATCTCCTCATCAGACAAGGAAAGAAGGAGCATGTCCAACGCTTCTACTGGGCTAACCTAGGACAGGATAGGACCATCCTAGGCTTCCCATGGCTGCATGCGTTCAACCCAACCATTGACTGGGCAACTCGCACCATCCAGGGAGGGCCAATCTCGCTAACGACGACGGGAAGGAGGGCCGCAGAACAACCCAAGACCCTGCTACGCTATGCCCAGATGTTAGGACAGGCACTAAGCGCCGTAGAATGGGAGGACGGAGACAGCCTCATTCTCCAGATCAACCGAACCAACATTGCCCAAGAATGGGCAATACAAGCCCACCAAGAACGGAAAGCACCCACAGCGGCGGATATTCCGAAGGAATACGCCCGACACTGGAGAGTCTTCTCAGAAAGAGAGGCACAACGCTTCCCCCCAAGTCGAGAGGACGATCACGCGATTAACCTCAAACCAGATGCCCCAGCAACACTAGACTGCAAAGTCTACCCCCTCAACCCCCAAGAACTGATCACCGCCGACGCCTGGATCCAAGAACAGCTCGACAAAGAGTACATCCAGCTATCTAAATCCCCATATGCCGCACCATTCTTCTTCATTAAAAAGAAGGATGGATCCCTTCGCCCGGTCCAGGACTACCGCACACTGAACAGCTGGACAATCCGAGATGTGTACCCCCTGCCTGACATTAATATCCTTACCAGAGATCTAGAAGGACGCGCCCTCTTCACGAAATTCGACATCCGATGGGGATACCACAACGTGCACATCAGGGAGGGAGACCAATGGAAGGCGGCCTTCAAAATGCCACAAGGGCTCTTCGAACCGCGTGTCATGCTCTTCGGGCAGTGCAACGCCCCGAGCACCTTCCAGCGAGTCATGGACAGACTACTCCGGCCACTGAAACTCAAATACCCCAGAATGGTCTTCGTCTACATGGACGACATCCTCATCGCCACACCCCTGGACCATGCTCTACACCGACGAGTCGTTCATGAACTTCTGGACATCCTAGAAAGGGAGTCATTCTTCCTCAAACCCCAGAAATGCCTCTTTGAGCAAAGAAGGGTCGAGTATCTGGGACTCGTAATCGACGGAGAGTCACTGCGCATCGAGTCTAGCAAGCTGAAGGGGATCAAGGAATGGCCCCGCACCCTTACTAGTGTCAAACAGCTGCGGTCCACGCTAGGAGTGCTGGGATACCAGCACCCCTTCATTCCCGGCTTCGCAGAAATCGCCCGCCCACTCACCAACCTACTAAAGAAAGGGGTCCCCTTCGTCTGGACAGACGAATGCTCAGCTGCCGTGGATAAGCTCATCCACATCGTCACCAGCAACCCCGTTCTCTGGCAACCCAGCCCGACACGACCATACGAGCTCGAAGTGGATGCCTCCCAGAACGCCACAGGAGCCATTCTATACCAATACGACCCCCAGGGACGCCGCAGACCAGTAGGGTACGACTCCAAGACATTCACTGCGACCGAACGCAACTACCCCATCTGGGACAGAGAGTTCCTCGCCATTATTCGAGGATTAGAACACTGGCGTCACCTCCTTATGGGTGCACAACACCAGGTCCTCGTCATCACGGACCACAAGAACCTACAATACTACAGATCTCCCCAGAAAATCAACTGAAGGATTGCCTGCTACATCCTCACACTAGGAGACTATGACATCACCTTAGTCCACCGCCCGGGGGCAACCAATAAAGCCAATGCCCTCTCCCGCCGTCCGGACTGGGATAACGCAGGAAGCGACAACGAAGACGTCATCGCCCTACCCTCACACCTCTTCACCAATGCCGCGACCGCCGTAGACCTGGAAGATCGCACCTTAGCAGCCCAGAAAGACCACCTGCCCACGATCACCACATGGGCCTCCACCTACCCCCTAGAACGACGCCCCGGAGGAGGGTGGTGGCACACCGACCGCCTGGTTGTCGTGGCAGACAACGACCTTAGGAGGGGGGTAATTTCCCTCTACCATGACTCAGCAACGGCCGGACACCCGGGCATCCTGAAAACATGCCTCCTCATCGCTAAAGACTACTGGTGGCCCAACATGAAACAAACAGTCCTCGCCTACGTCAAGGGATGTGCCATCTGCCAAGCCACCAAGGCCAACACCACGAAACCAACGCCACCCCTCACGCCTATCACAACCGACCCAACTGCTCTACCATTCGAGACAGTCGCCCTCGACCTCATCGTCAAACTACCCCCATCAGACGGCTTCGACTCCATCCTCACAGTAACGGACCACGACTGCTCGAAAGCCGCCATCTTCATCCCCTGCAGAGAATCCATGACAGCCCCAGAAATCGCGACACTCTATGCCAAGAACATCTTCCCCCACTACGGCATCCCCCGGAGAATCATTAGTGACCGAGGAACACACTTCGCCTCGCATTTGTTACGGCTCGAGGGGCCGTGGGCACGACTTGTGCAACTGGGCGTACGTGTTACGGCTTGACGGGCCGTAGCACAGATGAGTGCGCAAGTACGGATAGTTGCGGAGTCACGCGGGACTCAGTTTGCAAGCTAGACCTTTGCGGCAGGTCTAGATCGGCTCTAGAGAAGAAGGCGCGTCGTGCGGGCGCAAGCGAAAAAGGCCAAGGATGTCAATTGCGAATCAAGTCGAGCTTAAGGCTCGAGTACTGTACAGGGAGGCCTTTTATACACAATGCATGGAACGTCAGAGAAGCAGAGAGAATACTGGACGCGTAAGTGGCACAGGCAGCTGACCTACTACCAGAAGGGTCTGGAGAGTAAGTCCAGGCGACGCGAGAGGCTAGAGAAGGGTCAACACGCGAACAAGAGGAAAGCGACAAAGGGGGCGCATAGCGACGTCATGTATCGTACAGTGATGTCATTGGTCACAAGGTATGAAAATTTTCGGGCCGGCAGTCCATCAGTCAAAGCCGTAACACTACTCCCCTCCTAAGGCAAGGCTTCCACGCCTTGATAGCTCCTCTTACTCGTAGAAGATATTGAGCCCGACGTCTTCCTCTTCTGCCAGGATGTGGCCATCGCCCTGATCGTCGGGTTCTTCTTCGGGGATGTCGTCCCTGCTCTGAACATCGAACTCATCTCCCAGGGCTCGCAAGATGTCCTGGGCTTGGGCGTGAGCCTCCACTCGAAGTCGCACGGGCAGGGCAGGGGGGATGAAGACGGGAAGCGCAGCCACTTTGTCAGTAGGGGTGGTGGCGGGCTTCCCTCGGAGGTAGTAGACGAGGGAGGGGAGATAGGGGCGAAGGAGGATCTGGTCGAGTTTGGGGGAGATGCGGGAGTAGACGCTAGCATCGGCGATGCGCATCTCCACAAGGCGTCGCTCTTGCGTCATCAGTATGCGGCTTCGGACAAGGCGGGTGTCGCGGTCCAATTGGGCCGCATTATAGTCACCGAGTCGGCGTGGGGAGGACAGGAAGTGATTGAGTTCGTAATTGGTTTGGATTCTGTCTCGGCGATCAAATCCGCGGAGGCGATGAATGTCTGCAAGGACCCCTGGGTCATTGAGGGCTTCAACGAGTCGGTCTACATGGCGGCGCACGGCGCAGTCTGCTGCAAAGAGGGAGACGTCCCAATCTGTGACATCGCGCAGGTGTTTGTCAGGCTGTGGTTTAGCATAGAGTGGTTCGGCATAGATGGGGGCAGTGGCGTGGAGTTTCCCCAGGATAAGGGGCTCGTCAAGGTAGGGGAGTGTGGCGCAGAGAGTGGCAGGAACTAATCCCTTTCCTGTCGAGTCGGGCACAAGGACAGAGTAGCTGTTAGGTTTATCTTGGTTAGGTCGATACCATCGTAGCTGATTGCCATCGTAGCCAGATGGCCCGTCCGGCGGACCTCCGCGTGGACCTGCGGGGGCCTCACCTCCTCCAGTGCTGGTGTCTCCTGCTCCTCCTTGAATGGTGGTGGCGGCGTTGTCTGCGTGGCCCTGGATATCATGGGCGGTGTATTGGATGGGGCCGGGAGAGTAAGAAGGGGAGATGGAGATGTGCGAGGGGGTCGAGACGCGAGACGGGGGGACCGGCGTAACGCCACAGGTGTCGCAGGTCGTTGTGGAGGCTGAGGTGTGCAGTGCAGGGAGCGGAGAATCTCTGCCAGGGCATTCTCCTCCGGGCTGTCCAGATGTATAATATGTGGTGAGCTCGTCGGTGGTGAGAGTGGGCTGCTGCTGAGTCTCGACGCTTGCATCATCCTCGGCCCAGGTCCACGCTGCGTCCTTGGCGAGATCCGCGTGGGTGGTCTGGAGGGGGCTTTGGCATTCTTTTTGTGAGCCATGAGTGGACATTCGGATGCGCGGGAGCTGTGAGAGTAGCGTCTTGAGGGAAAGGTATCGTGGCTGCCTGTTTAAGTACCCCCTTCGTATCGCCATGGGGTTTTCTCTGTGGAATCGTTGTACCAGATCTGGGGCCTGCACGTTGTCAACCGGCTCCCACGTATCCTCGGCGGGAGAGTATCCCTTCCACCTTAGGCGATATTGGAGTTGCCGTCCTCGTCCATGTCGTCTAGATGCTAACACCTTCTCTACTTCATATTCCGCTTCTCCTTCGATGACGTCTGGGGGAGGCTCGTGGAAGTTAGTTCCGTGTTCTTTTGTTTCGTTATAGGGCGTAAGGAGGCTGGCATGAAAAACATCGTGGACGCGGCGTTGCTTCCATTGGGGGGGTAACGTCAGTTGATAGACAATTGGTGAGAGTACCCTAGAAATTTTAAAGGGGCCGTATCTTTTGGGCGCAAGCTTGGCACTTGGTTGGGTGATCTTAAGGTGTTTCGCATCAAGCCACACCTTTTGTCCGAGCGTGAATGGTTTGAAGCGTCTCCCTTTCGCCCTGGTCATGGTTTCTTGCGCTTTTAGGATAGATTGTTGTGCCTGGTCTCTGGCCTTCTGTATTTTATCAATGCGTTCTTGGATTGAGGGCATCTTTTCCGATCGCAGGGGTTGGTGAGCACGGGGGACATGTCCCATGATGAGCTCGAATGGGGTCTTCTTTGTCGTACTACTGGGCCATGCATTATGGACATATTGTGCGATCGGAAGCCATCGTGACCAGTCATCCTGTTGGTGGTTGACGTAAATACGAAGGAATTGTTCTAGCCACTGATTTGTTCGTTCTGATTGGCCGTCAGTTTGGGGGTGGTATGCCGTACTGATGTTCTGTCGTATCTGCAAGATTCGGCATAGCTCTTTTGGGAAGTTCGACACAAATCGGGTATCTCTATCACTGATGATCTTTCGGGGAATGCCGTAGTGTGGGAAGACATGCGTTGCATAGAGTTGTGCGATCTCTGCTGCTCCTATGGCCTCGTGGCAAGGTATGAAGAGTGCTGCTTTTGAACAGTCGTGGTCGGTGATGGTGAGGATGCTGTCATATCCTTGTGAGGTGGGAAGTTTAACGATGAGGTCCATCGCTATGTTTTCGAACGGAAGCGCGGCGCGGTCCGTGGTGATGGGGGCGAAGGGGATTCTTGGTTTAGTGGTGTTTGCCTTCGTCGCTTGGCATGTGGCGCATCCTCGTACGTAGGCTGTGACAAAGTTTTTGAGGTCTGGCCACCAGTAGTCTTTTGCGATTAGTTGGCAGGTTTTGAGTATTCCTGGGTGTCCTGCGGTGGTCGAATCATGGTATAGGGAGGTTACCCCCCTCCTAAGGGTTTCGTCTGGCACGACGACAAGGCGGTCTTGGTTCCACCATCCTCCTCCAGGGCGGTGTTCCAGGGGGAAGGTGAGTGCCCATCGGGATAGTGTGTCCTGGTGTTGTGATTGTAATTTGAGGCAGGCCTGTTCTGTTTCTAGTGATGTTGTTGCGAGGAGGAAGAGGGTGTCTGGGAGGGCAATAACATTATCGTTGTCTTGTGACCCATCTTCATGGTCCGGTCGTCTTGAGAGGGCGTCTGCTCTGTTTGTCGCCCCTGGCTTGTGGATAAATACTGCGTCGTAATCTCCTAGTGTGAGGATGTAGCGCGCGATGCGTCGATTGATTTTTTGAGGGTGACGGTGGTATTGGAGGTTTTTATGGTCGGTGAAGACTGTTACTTGGTATTTTGCACCCATGAGTAGGTGGCGCCAGTGTTCGAGTCCTCTGATGATCGCGAGGAATTCTCGGTCCCAGATAGGGTAGTTCCTTTCTGGTTCTGTGAGTGACTTCGAGTCGTAGCCAATGGGGTGTCGTCGTCCATTGGTGTCTCTTTGATATAGTATGGCACCGGTGGCGAACTGGGAGGCGTCTACTTCCAGCTCGTAGGGTTTGTTCGGGTCTGGTTGGTGGAGTACGGGGTCTGTGGTGGCGAGTTCTATCAGTTTTTCGAGGGCTTGTGTGCATTCCTTGGTCCACTGGAATGTTACATTCTTTTTGAGAAGGTCGAGGATGGGCCGTGCGATACTGGCGAAGTTTGGTATGAACGCGCGGTGATATCCTAGGACTCCTATGGTTGATCGCACGTGTTTTACTGAAGTTAGCTTTCGTGGCCAGTCTCGTAGCCCCGCTAGCTTGCTGGGGTCGATCCGTAGTGTTTCTCCATCTAGTATCAGGCCTAGGTACTCGACTCTTCTTTGTTCAAATGCACATTTCTGCGGTTTGAGGAAGAATGACTCTTGTTCGAGTAGGTCTAATACGTCGTGGACGATTCTTCTGTGGAGTTCAATGTCGTTTGGCGTTGCTATCAGGATGTCATCCATATAGACGAATATCATGCGGGGGTATTTGAGTTTGAGGGGGCGAAGCATGCGGTCCATGACTCTTTGGAAGGTGGCTGGGGCGTTACATTGTCCGAAGAGCATTACCAGGGGTTCGAAGAGTCCTAGTGGTGTCTTGAAGGCCGCCTTCCATTGGTCCCCTTCTTTGACGCGAACGTTGTGGTATCCCCATCTTATGTCGAATTTAGTGAAGAGAGTGTGTCCTTCTAGGCTTCTGGTGAGCGTGGTGATGTCTGGGAGCGGATAGGTGTCTCTTATTGTCCATGCGTTGAGGGCACGATAATCTTGTACCGGGCGTAGGGACCCATCTTTCTTCCTGATGTAGAAGAACGGCGCGGCGTATGGTGATTTCGAAAGGCGGATGTACCTTTTGTCAAGGTGTTCCCTGATCCATTTGGCGAGCGCTTCCAGTTCCTTGGGGTTGAGGGGGTACGTTTTGCAGTCGAGGATAGGCGGCGCATTTGGTTTTAGTTTGATGGCATGGTCGTCCTCTCTCGCCGGCGGAAAGCGTTGTGCTTCTTGTTCCGAGAAGACCCTTCTGTGTCGTTGGTACTCCTCAGGTACGTCCTTTTCTGTTGGTGCTCTTCGTTCTCTGTTGGCCTTGATGGCCCATTCTTGGGCGATGTTGACTCGATTTATAATGAGTTCATCTTCTTCTTCCCATATTCCTCCTTCCTTGAGTCGTGCGTGTAGCGCGTAAGCGGCGTTGATGACACGAGTCGCGATGCTCTCGTCTGCGTTCTCGCAGGTTGTCCGCATCGTTAGTGAAATTTGTTCTTCCTGTTTCTTCCAGTTAATGGGGGGGTTAAATTCGTAGAGCCAAGGGAACCCGAGGATGAAGCGGTCCTTTCCCAGGTTTGTGACATAGAACCGCTGGATGGCTGTTTGTTGTCCCTTTCTGAGCTCCAAGTCGCAGTAGTGGGTGATCCTCCCACTGCGATTCTCTGTCCCATCGACATTGTAGAGGAGTCGGGGTTTTATTAGTTGGCGGCTCCTTAGTTGTAAACGTTTAGCCGTCCTTCCATCGATAAAGTTGTCTGTTGCTCCGCTATCCAGCAATGCTGTTTCTTCGACCTTCCCATGTTTTAAGCAGAAAAGAAACTTGATATTGAGGCTGTTCCTATTGCTAATGTACATGGTACGTAGTTTCAAGGCTTGGTGTTCGGTCGGCGCTCCAAGCCACCTTAAAAATCCGGGTCTTCACTGAGCAGCTGGTCAAATACGGAGTCTCGTTCTTCGATGGTCATGGCGCGAAGTTGGGCTGCAAGATGGTCAGGCGTTGAGTGCACGGTTTCCACAAGGGTGGAGACGCTGGAAGGTGTCGGGGACGGAGCTCTGTTAGTTGTTTCCATGGTTCGTGCTTGTCCCTGTCCCTGGTTGGTTCGTCGGGGTTTCCGAGGGCATCGGTTAGCTCGGTGTCCCTTTTCTCGGCAGTAAAAGCATTTGTTTTCATCCATCAGTTTTTTTCGTTCCTCATCCGTTAGGTTTCCTCCCAGTCGTGTGGCGTCCACCTCCATAGGGACTACTCCTTGATTGGGGCGCTGGTTGGTGGCCCGGGGAGGCATGGGTCGTGGGAAGAAACGTGGGCGACCCCTTCCTTCTTGGTTTATCTTCGGCCCTGGTCCTGGATTTTGGCGTTGGTTCGGGTTTGGTCCGAGATCTGTGAAGATTTGGGCTTGACGGAGCACTTCTTTTCGTGCAGCCTCTTTCCATTGTTCCAGGGTGACAGGAGGGGTTTCTCGGTTGAGGATTCGGTAGGCGATGGGTCGGCGGAGGCCCCTCTTAAATCTCTCTAGGCTTCCTCTATCTGCGGGGGTCCATCCCGCTTGATGTAGGTAGTAGTCAAAAGCTGCGATGTAGGAGTCGATGTCGTTTCCTTGCATTGTTAAGGACACAAGTTTGTTGTATGCATCCTGTTCTTTGGCTGTGTCGGTGAAGGCTGCTATGAAGTCCCTTTTGAACTCCGTCCATAGCGCCTCGTCTGTTTGTGCTATTGGCTGTACCTGGCGTGTGGTTTTCTCGTCTAACGTTACTGCTTGCGCGTCTACCCATCCGTCCACTTTAGGTCCTCTGATAAGGGAGAGCGCAAGTGCTACTCGTCGATAAGGGATTGTGAAGATTTCATTCCCTGAGTTCATGATCTGATAGAGCCTGAATTCTCTCAGAAATGCGTCGCTGCGGTTTCTTGATCCATCGAAAATTGCAGGGGGATTTCCCTTGAGGGAGGATCCATTCCCCGGGGCTGCTGCTGCTGGTTGTGCCATTGCTGCTGGAGGTGGGGGAGGTGGTGGTGGCGGCTGTGCGAGGATAGGTGGGGCTGGGGTTGGTACAGCTGCTGCGGCAGCGATATTCAGAAGGATGGGTGTGTTTCTCGTTTCTGGTTGTAATGGGTGTGCTCCCTGTAGGGTTGCGACGTGTTGGAGTCCTTGGCTTAGGAACTCTTCTTGTGGCGTGATGGGTCGTGCTGGAGTTGCAGGTCTAGTGACCGATTCAATGCTTTGTAGGAGTCTGGTGCCGGCAGGGACCTGTTCGATCACAGTTTCTGGTGGTGGCGGGGGGATGGTAGATGGTCCGGCCGTGGGGGGGTCTACGTCAATGGGTGTCTGTTCTTCTCTTCCTAATCCAGCAAACCCTTCAGGTAACTCGTTGTTTCGTTCTGTCCAATAATAGTTATCTCTCCAGTGGAGGGCGTACCACCGGTTGTTGATGTATTCTACGGGTAAGTCTCGAAGGCCGTTGTCTTCGTATTGCACCCAGTAACACCACCGATTGATGTTAAGTTGTGTGGCTCTCCAGACAGCGTTTCCTTTGATATGTTGGGGGAGGTCGTCGTTGTTTCGAGTCGAGATGCGTACTTCTCCACTAAGAGGGAATGTGGCGTGAACTGCTGCCAGTTTCGAAGATTCTTCGGTATTCTGTGTCTACAGCGTTCCGCAGAATGCTAAGTTCAAGGTTCTTTTGCTCAAGGACTAGGTGATGGAGGCTTTTACGAGTGTGACAGGTGCGAGAGCAAAACCACGCGTGTCGATAGATTCGCCTGTTTAATTCGTATTGCTGTACGTCGACAATTCCTCTTTGGATCAGCAAGTTACGCAGTTGGTTGGATCGGTCCAGTGTTCTGTGCGTCGCGCAGCCTTTGCGCTGCTTCTCGGTACTCTTTGTTCAGCTCGTTGTAGATTGTCAGTAGTTGGCTCGCTTCCCTATCCAGTTGTTGATGAAGCGACGTCTTGTGTTGTTGGCAGGTGAGGTGGCAGTCGACTCGATGGCTCAGGATACGGCTTTCCAACTCGTTCCGGAGCTGGCTGAGTTGCTTCTTTTGCTCGCAGAAGTTCTCCACGTGTTGTCGTAGTCTTTCGATATCCAGGGTGGGCAACACCGATAACCGGCAAGGTTGTGAATAAGCTCGACTTGTGTTACGGCTTGACGGGCCGTAGCACAGATGAGTGCGCAAGTACGGATAGTTGCGGAGTCACGCGGGACTCAGTTTGCAAGCTAGACCTTTGCGGCAGGTCTAGATCGGCTCTAGAGAAGAAGGCGCGTCGTGCGGGCGCAAGCGAAAAAGGCCAAGGATGTCAATTGCGAATCAAGTCGAGCTTAAGGCTCGAGTACTGTACAGGGAGGCCTTTTATACACAATGCATGGAACGTCAGAGAAGCAGAGAGAATACTGGACGCGTAAGTGGCACAGGCAGCTGACCTACTACCAGAAGGGTCTGGAGAGTAAGTCCAGGCGACGCGAGAGGCTAGAGAAGGGTCAACACGCGAACAAGAGGAAAGCGACAAAGGGGGCGCATAGCGACGTCATGTATCGTACAGTGATGTCATTGGTCACAAGGTATGAAAATTTTCGGGCCGGCAGTCCATCAGTCAAAGCCGTAACAGTACGGCGAGAGTGAGCACGTGCGAGGGCAATGAGCACGTGATCCTGAGCGAGACACTTCCAGTGGTCTCGATGACGTAAGAGTGAAACAGACTCTTCGGAGTAGAACGGCTAAGTCGCAGGCGTCTGCGACTCCAAGGTTCAGAGCTAAGTCGTTGCAGCCAACTTAGAAGGGCGTGGGAGCAGAGCGAGATAGCACTAAGGCAGGGGGAGCGTCTTGAAGTGACGGGCTCAAGGCGTGAAGCAGGGTCAGGTCTCGATTACGAAACTAAGTCAAGCTTAAGGCTTGACTGGCGTAAAGAGGGCTCCTTATATAGGGAGCTACATGGGGGCACGTGCCAACTACTACCTGAGTCATAATGGTGGTAGTGAGTTAGTCCAAGATCCGGAGCTAAGTATAGTAGTGGAGCGGTGGTCACACCGCTCCACATGAGTCATGCGCGCTCCACAGACACCAATTCGTACAGTAAGCAGAAACAGTCACCAGTCCGAGTCTCGTACGGAGTAATGGTAAGCATAAGGACGTAAGTACAAGGGGAACAAAACGGCCCGCAGTCCGACAGAGGGATCGTAACAGCATTTCCCCAGAGAACTCTGCAAGTCCCTCGGCATAGAGCAAAATATCAGTACCGCCTACCACCCCCAAACAGATGGCCAGTCCGAATGCACCAACCAATGGCTAGAACAGTACCTCCGCATCTACGTCAACCACCAACAGAATAACTGGGCCTCGCTCTTACCAGTTGCCCAATATGTCCACAACGCCTGGCCCAGCAGCACCACCAAAAAGGCGCCATTCCAGCTCCTCATGGGCCATGTACCACGTGCTCATCAGCCACAAAGATCCGAGAAAATGCCGACACTCCAAGACCGCCTAGACCACATCCAAGAGGGCCGGCAATCAGCGCAGACCGCCATCACCAAAGCCCAGACCCTTATCAGCTCCAGAAAGGGAGCGCGATTTAAGCCATTTGCCCAAGGACAAAGGGTCTGGCTCGAAGGCAAGAATATCCACATCACTCAGCCAAGCGCAAAACTCGCTCAACGACGTTACGGTCCCTTCGCCATCACCAAAGTCCTCTCCCCAGTAGTGTACCAGCTCGCCATCCCCCCACAATGGAAGCTACGCCGCGTCCATGACGTCTTCCATGCCAGCCTCCTTACCCCGTATATAGAAACCACCGAGCATGGCCCAAACTTCACAGAACCGCCTCCTGACGTCATAGATGGAGAAGCAGAGTATGAAGTCGAGGCCATCCTAGAATACCGCCGATTCGGAAGAACTAAACAGCCACAGTATCGAGTCAGATGGAAAGGGTACTCCGCAGCAGAAGACACGTGGGAACCTCGGGCAAACCTGAAACACTCCCTGAACCTAGTCCGCCAGTTCCACCGAGATAACCCCGCCGCGATAAGGGAGGCCTATATAAGACACGCCCTAATCGCTTTCAGAGCCCCATCCCCTCCTCTTACTTCCACCACCAGTTCACCCCCACCCACTTACTCATCGCTCATGACCACCGATGGCTCGCCGAAAGACCAACAGCCCCAGCTCCAAGTCATCAACATTGCCGCTCCAGCCTCGCCGTCGCCGACGGAGCCCAGGACCGAGGATGACCACTCGCAGCACCGCCCAGCGACACCTTTTGCTGCCCGCATATTCACCATCAGCGACAGCAGCCCCAGCAGCGACGACAACGACAACGACAATGGAAGCGATGGAGCAAGCGGACCGTATTCTGGATGAGATTCTCCTGCTCGTGGCAGCACATCCGCCCCCAGCCTCCACTCCGCCCCAGACCTCTCAGACCACCCACTCAGCTCAGACAACTTCTGTGGAGTCTGTAACGCCCCCGTCCAGATCGACGACTGCCATGCTACCTGGAGCGCCTCCCCCGTCTTGAGCCTCCCCTCAGCGCCTGCCAACCCCTCGGTATCTGCCGCTTCGCCCCCCCAGAGTGGACTTCATTCGCTTGCGCCAACCGACCCCCACTTCAGGGCAGCGCCGCCCGTCGGAGCCACCGTCTTTTCCGTACTTCCATCTGCCGACAACGACCTTGCCTGCGCTGTCCACTTTCTGCCACCGGCAGAGATCCCTGCCCCCTCGTACTCTCGGGGTCGACGCAGCTACGCAGACGTCGCCGCCACCCCCGCCAATCAAGGAGGAGTCGCCGCCGCCCCAGCAGCTCCACGCGCCCACGGTAACAGCGGCGGAAGCCCAGGCCATGGTCAGTTGGGCAACGCGCTCAGCTACGATGGTTATCTCCTGCGATGGCATCGACTTGTCGACAATCCAGGTGAGCAGGACAATA
>QLOS01002854.1:0-10915 GCA_003313725.1 Russula sp. MG48 | reverse complement strand
TGTCTTCACCACACCCAGCTCACCCCCACCTGCTTACTCGTCGCTCATGTCCACCCATGGCTCGCCGAAAGACCAACAGTCTCCCCTCCAAATCATCAACATCGCCGCCCCAGCGTCGCCGTCCCCAACGGAGCCCGGGACCGAGGATGACCACTCGCAGCGCCGCCCAGCCACGCCCTTCGCCGCCCGCATATTCACCATCAGCGACAGCAGCTCCAGCGACGACGACGACAGTGATGGAGCAAGCGGACCGCATTCTGGACGAGATTCTCCTGCTCGTGGCAGCACATCCGCCCCCAGCCTCCACTCTGCCCCAGACCTCTCAGACCACCCACTCAGCCCAGACAACTTCTGCGGAGTCTGCAACGCCCCCGTCCAGATCGACGACGGCCATGCTACCTGGAGCGCCTCCCCCATCTCGAGCCTCCCCTCAGCGCCTGCCAACCCCTCAGTACCTGCCGCTCCGCTCCCCCAGGCTGGACTTCATCCGTCGGCGCCAACAGACCCCCGCTTCAGGACAGCGCCGCCCATCGGAGCCACCGTCTTTTCCGTACTTCCATCTGCCGACAACGACCTTGCCTGCACCGTCCACTTTCTGCCGCCGGCAGAGGTCCCTGCCCCCTCATACTCTAGTAGCCGACGAAGCTACGCAGACGTCACCGCCACCCCCATCAGTCAAGGAGGAATCGCCGCCGCCTCAGCAGCTCCACGCACCGACAGTAACAGCGGCGGAGGCCCAGGCCATGGTCAGTCGGGCAACGCGCTCGGCTACGATGGTTATCTCCTGTGATGGCATTGACTTGTCGACAACACAGGTGAGCGGGACAATATCCTTGTCCCCGATCACAACAACAGACTAGTCCCCGCCACCTTCTACGCCCACTTCACCCGCCTCGCTGAGCCCCTTGTCCTGGGGCGACTCACGACGACGTCCCCCATTTACGCTGAGCCCCTCCATGCTAAACCACGCCCCGATGCTCACCTCGCCAACATAGACGACTGGGACCTGACCGCGCTGGAGGGCGACCACCAGTACCGCCATCACGTGGACCGCCTGATTGAAGGCCTCAACGACGCAGGCGTCGTCACAGAAGTCCACCGCTATCGCCACCTCATCCACAAGCTCCACGCCCAGGTCGAGCATGAGTACCACCACCTTCTGGGCACCCCTCAGAGCCGCGCCGACTACACCGCCCTCCAGCTGGATAGGGACGCTGACCTAGTGCGCCGCCGTCACGCGCTGAGGGACCAGCTGCGTGCCATCGAAGTGCGTCTCCACGACGCAGCTGTCAACTCACGCATCGGGCCCAAACTGGACCAGATCCTTTCGCGCCCCATCCTCCCCTCCATGTCCTACTGGCTGCGGGCTCGTCCCGCCACTCATCAGACCGACGTCGTCGCCTCGCTCCCCGTCCACGTCCCGCCCCACGTCCACTTCATGCATGAGCGCCCCCTCCCCGTTCGTGAACGCGTCGTTCACATGTTGTGCCGCAAGCGCCCCTGCCCGCCTGAGTCCTCCCCCGACGCCAACGATGCCGGGCGTGCCCTGTCCGGTGAGCCCGCCACCTCTGACTAACAGCGTGGCAGCTGTTCCTTAAGGGAGGGCGTACTGTTACGATCTCCCTTGCATACGGCGGACTGTTTTCTCCTGCGTGCTTACGTCTTCATGCTTACCCTTACGTGACTCGGTTTGACTCGCGTTTGCTTACTGTACGATATGACGCCCGTGGAGCGTGCGTGACTCATGTGGAGCGATGTGGCCATCGCTCCACTACTATACTTAGCTCTGGACCTTGGACTGACTCGCTACCCTCGTTATGACTCAGGTAGTAGTTAGCACGTGCCCTCTTGTAGCTCCCTATATAAGGAGCCCCCTTACGCCAAGTCAAGCCTTAAGCTTGACTTAGTTTCCCAATCGAGACCTGACCTTGCTTCGACTCTTGAGCTTGCCGCTCTAAGACGCTCCCATCGCCCCTTTGCCTTGTCTCTGCCTTAGTGCTTGTTCGGCACTATCTTGCTTCACTCTCACACCCCTCTAAGTCGGCTGTAACGACTTAGCTTTGAACACCGAAGTCGCAAGCGCTCGCAACTTAGCCGTTCTACTCCGAAGAGTCTGCTTTACTCTCGCGTCGCCGAGACCACCGAAAGTGTCTCGCTCAGGACCACGTGCTCGTTGCCCTCGCACGTGATCACTCTAGCCATACGCCCAGTTGCACAAGTCGTGCCCACGGCCCCTCGAGCTGTAACAGGGCCCCAGATCTTGTGCAACGATTTCACCAGGAAAACCCCGTGGCGATACGAAGGGGATACTTAAACAAACAGCTGCGATACCTCCCCCTCAAGACGCTACTCTCACAGCTCTCATGCACCCGAATGTCTACTCATGGCTCACAAAAAGAACACCAAAGCCCCCTCCAGACCACCCACGCAGATCTCACCAAGGACGCAGCGTGGTCCTGGGCAGAGGATGATGCAGGCGTCGAGACTCAGCAGCAGCCCACTCTCACCACCAATGAGCTCACCACATACTATACATCTGGACAGCCCGGAGGAAAATGCCTTGGCAGAGATTCTCCGCTCCCTGCACTGCATGCCTCAGCCTCCGCAGCAACCTGCGACACCTGTGGTACTACACCAGTCCCCCCATCTCGCATCTCGACCCCCTTGCACATCTCCATCTCCCCTTCTTACTCTCCCGGACCCATCCAATACACCACCCATGATATCCAGGGCCACACAGACAATGCCACCACCACCATTCAAGGAGGAACGGGAGACACCAGTGCTGGAGGAGGTGAGGCCCCTGCAGATCCACGCAGAGGTCCATCGGACAGGCCATCTGGCTACGATGGCAATCAGCTATGATGGTATCGACCTGACCAAAGTAAACCTAACAGCTACTCTGTCCTTGTGCCCAGCCCGACAGGAAAGGGATTAGTCCCCACTACCCTCTGCGCCACCCTCCCCTACCTTGACGAGCCCCTTATCCTGGGGAAACTTCACACCACTGCCCCCATCTATGCTGAACCGCTCTATGCCAAACCCCAACCCAACAAACACCTACATGATGTCTCAGATTGGGACATCTCCATCTTTGCGGCAGATTGTGCTGTGTGCCGCCACATGGACCAACTTGTCGAAGCTCTCGATGA
Source organism: Russula sp. MG48 (assembly GCA_003313725.1). Taxonomy (NCBI): domain Eukaryota; kingdom Fungi; phylum Basidiomycota; class Agaricomycetes; order Russulales; family Russulaceae; genus Russula; species Russula sp. MG48. The sequence continues at coordinate 7,763 of QLOS01002854.1, read as the reverse complement.
CCCAGGGGTCCTCGCAGACATCCACCGTCTTCGAGGATTCGATCACCGAGACAGAATCCAAACCAATTACAAGCTCAATCACTTCCTATCCTCCCCGTGCAAGCTTGGTGACTACAACGCAGCCCAGCTAGACCGTGACACTCGCCTTGTCTGAGGCCGCATACTAATGACCCAGGAGAGGCGCCTTGTGGAAATGCGTCTCGCTGATGCCAGCATCTACTCCCGTATCTCCCCCAAACTCAATCAGATCCTTCTCCGCCCCTATCTCCCCTCTCTTGTCTACTACCTCCAGGGGAAGCCTGCCACAACCCCCACCAACACGGTGGCTGCACTCCCCGTCTTCATCCCCCCCGCGCTGCCTGTGCGACTCTGAGTGGAGGCTCACGCCCAGGCCCAAGATATCTTGCGAGCCTTGGAGGACGAACCAGATGATCAAGGCGACGGCAATATCCTGGCAGAAGAAGAAGACGTAGGGCTCAACATCTTCTACGAGTAACTGTCAAGGTGTGGAAGCCTTGCCTTAGGAGGGGAGTAGTGTTACGATCTCGACTGACGGACTGCCAGCCCGAATTTTTCTTATCCCATGACCGATGACATCACTGTACGATACATGACGTCGCTATGTGCTCCCCTTTTGCTGCCTTTCTCTTACTTATGCACCGGACCCCCTCTCGCCCCCGATATTGTCCAGACTTACTCTCTAGACTCTTCTAGTAGTAGGTCAGCTGTCTGTGCCACTTACGCGTCCAGCCTTCTCTTTGCTTCTCTGACGTTCCATGCGCTGCGTATAAAAGGCCTCCTTGTATAGTACTCGAGCCTTAAGCTCGACTTGATTCACAATTGACGTCTTTGGCCTTTCCACTTGCATCTGCATGACACACCTTCGTCTCTAGGGCCGATCTAGACCTGCCGCAAAGGTCTAGCTTGCGAACTGAGTCCCGTGTGACCCTGCAACTATCTGTACTTGCACACTTATCTGTGCTACGGCCCGTCAAGCCATAACAAGGGTGCTGGCCATCGAGGAGGCCTTTCTGGGGTATTTATAGCTGTGCGTGCGTATCTATTTACAAAAGCAAGTAATCTACCTGTCAATAAAGAGTAGTAAGTGGTGTTGGAATGCATCAGGTAAACTCGAAAATGCTTGATTGCGCTTTGTGTGGCTTATTGTTCTTAAAACCAAAAACAAGACAGATAAGACAAATAAGCCAAATTTTTGGCTTATTTTGTGCTTAGTTAATATTACATAAATTGGGCATAAAGCAAGACTAAGGAAATTTTATTTGTTAAGACAAATTCAGACAAATTAAGAAGAATTCAGACACCAGTAATATTTATTAAGCAGAATTCAGACACTACAAAATACATTAAGACAACTAAGAAGAATCCTAAAACTAATAAACATAACAAGAAGCATAAGAAGAATTCGGAAATCAAGAAACATATTAAGAACAATACTTCATAAGTTATTACCCACTACATCATCCAAGTGAGTGCAGCCACTCACACGCTGGAGGGTGGAGGACACAGGGTCAGCAAGGGTGAAACCGAGCAAGTGCAGGCACTCACATGCTGGAGGGAGTAGGATGCGGGGTGTCAGCAGGGGTGAAACCGAACGAGTGAGCACAGGCACTCACACGCTAGAGGGCGGAGGGTGCGAGGTGTCCACAGGGGTGAAACCAAGTGAGTGCAGGCACTCACATACTGGAGGGAGGAGGACACGGGGTGTCAGCAGGGGTGAAACCAAACAAGTGAGCACAGGCACTCATGCGCTAGAGGGTGGAGGGTGCGAGGTGTCTGCAGGGGTGAAACCGAGTGAGTGCAGGCACTCACATGCTGGAGGGAGGAGGATGTGGGGTCAGCAGGGGTGAAACTGAGCAAGTGCAGGCACTCACATGCAAGAGGGAGGAGGATGCGGAGTGTCAGCAGGGGTGAAACCGAGCGAGCGCAGGCACTCACACACTGGAGGGCAGAGGACACGGGGTGTCAGCACAGGTGGAACTGAGTAGGCGAGCGCAGGCACTCACCAACTGAAGGGCAGAGGACATGGGGTGTCAGCAGGGTTGAACCGAGCAAGCAAGTGAGCACAGGAGGATGCACACTGCTGCCGTCCTAAGGGGGGGAAGGATTATGGAGTTAGTATACAAGTTGATTGAAAAAAGGTGGCAGGGGGGGTGACCACGCTCGCCTGCCCTCACCCGTGCCGCTGCCGCTGCCGCATCCACCGTTCCAGCTACTGCTGGTGACGCCGTTGCTGCTGTTGTCGTTGCCGCCACCGCCATTGCTGTGGCTGTTGCACCCGCTGCTGGTGCTGTTGCCATAGCTGCTGACGCTGTTGCTGCTGCGCCTGCTGCGTTGCCACCACTGCTGTGGCCGCTGCGCCCGCTGTTGCTGCTGCGCCCGCTGCGCTGCCACCGCCGCTGGTGCCGCCGGTGCTGGTGCTGCCTCCATGTGCTAGTGCTGCCACCGTGGCCACTGTTGCTGACGCCGCTGCCAATGTGGCCCCTGACGTCGTTGCTACTGCGCTGCCGCCGATGTGTCACTGGGCTTTTGTTGGGAAGGTGAGGAAGATATAGGCTGAAGAGAAGATGAATCCTCACCTTTATATCTGCGCATTAGAGTTACGTCGTCATCACCATTGTCGTGTGGTTCGATTATCGCCGGGGGTGCGTCAATATTGGTGTGGGCCCAGCGTTGCCCGTCCTGGCAAGGTGCGGCACCACCACCACGACGGGTGGGAGCGCGTCATGTTGTGGGGAGGAGAGTGGGCATGCGTTGCCCCCGGAGTTCCCACTGCTCGGTCAGTAGATGAACGGAAAACAAAAAAAAAAAAAACATACAGAGAAGTCAATGTGACGTTGGGAGCGGAACTCACGACTAAGTCGTGCGAGTGTCAAATTGGCAATATTTACTAATCATTTGTAAGCCCTCACCACTCGCACACAAGTCAACTCAACTTACAAATCCGAGTCTCAACTCAACATCAACAATCAGCCCACACGCTCTTCCTTGGGGGTTTTTTTTTTTCATATTTTCTTTGGTACCTCAGTTAACTAGTAATTGCCCTCACAGGTACATGTTGCCAACACCTCCCTCGCTCGCCCTGCAAGCCTGGGGTGTTTCACCCTTATGACGATGTTTCCGCCCCACTATCACTGCCACCAATCCTCTCGCTCCCAAACACAAGCTGGGGGTGGTTTCGACAACACCCCGCTGCCACCTCGACGCCAACTTACCGCCACCACCCCCTCTCGTTTGCAAATGCGAGCTGGAAGTGGTTTCGATGCCGCCACCTCGCTGCCAACATCCCCCGTTCCCGCTTGTAAACACGGACTGGGGGTGGCTTCTCTTCGCCACCACGTCGCCCCCACACCACCACCCCCTCTCGCTCACAAGCGCGAGCTGAGGGCTTTTATTGTATTTTATATTTTGTTCATATTCTTCAATTCAATCCTAACTAACAATAGCTCCTCACAGGTGCACAGCGTCCTGCCACCACGTCGCCAACATCCCCCTCGCTCGCAAAACGCGAGGCTGGGGTGGTTATGACGGCGTTTCGCCACCACACCACCGCCACCTCCTCTCGCCCACAAGCGCGAGCCGGGGATGCCCCGCCGCCACGTCACCGCCTCCCCCCTCAGCTGCAAGCGCGAGCTGGGGGAGGTTTTGCGCTTCATGATGATGTATCCGCTGCAACAGGCTTATAGTCAGTCGCCATTTTCTCATGCCTATCCTCCCTAACCACCTTCATATGCGTTATTCTGCCACCCCTCTCACTCACATGCACGAGTTGGGCATCCTTTTTTTTTCCTTTTTTTCGTTCGTATCACCTACTAATCTTGGCAACCACCCTCCAGTCTGACCTTGTTGCCATGCCAGCCCCATCACCGTGGCCACGGCCACACCACCATCGATGTTGCAGCCGTGGATGTGCTGTCGCCGTCGCTGCAGTCATTGCTGCCATGCCAGCATCACACCGCAGGTGTAGCCGCATTCACACCGTCACCACCGCCACCTCTGCCGCACGCCATTGCCTCCGCCCCACTGCTATCGCCGTTTTTTGCAGCAGCGTCAACACTGTTACTGCGGGTGTACTCACAGCCGCACCGTCATCGCCGTCGTGGCCGCATGCTAACTAATCTGATACTGCTATGTTATTATCATGTATGCTATTCTACTGTTCCTTTATCCTCTAAAATACAATTGAAATTGTGTGCATGTGAATTGTGTGTGTGTGTGTGTGTGTGTGGCCAGTAACCTGTGTCGAGTCCCTAGAAAATTCAGTGGAATTAAGCATTTATTCATACCTATTTAAGCAGTTTATTAAGGACATTGTACTTATTTAAGCAGTTTATTAAGGATATTGGGCTTATTTAAGCCTTTATTAAGAAAATTGTGCTTATTTAAAAGAATGGATCTCCTGAATTAAGCAACGTTCGGCTTAGTGAAATTTGTCTTAAAGTGTCTTATTTTTCACTTTAAGAAACTTTAAGACACTTTAAGAGAAATTGACTTTACCTGATGTGAGACAAAAGGAGCAAACACTACAGAAGTCTGGACACTGGTGAGGGTGAAGCGAAACTCAGAAGCGATGACAGGTGCTACCTGACCGCGTGGCCAGGAGGGGGTATGCAGAGCTAACGAGAGGAGTGGGTCATCCATAGATGGGTTAGAGTGAAAATTTGAACAAGGGAGTAGTAAGTTTTGTAGCAGTAGCACAGCGAGAGGGGAAACCAGCAGTCCATGTAGAGTAGGTCGAGAGTCTTAAAAGTAAAGTATTAATGGAGGGGATTTGTGTGCTGATGACTTTGTGGCAGAGGTGATGCAAGCAGGTGAACTGGCTCAGATCGGTGCTGTGGGTGCTCCAAAGGGCTTGTTCCGAGCGCAGTGGGCATGCCCACCTTACAAGGCCTCCCTCAGATCCGTGCAGCTCCTGATTGTCAATTGTCACACACACCTCCAGAAAGGCGTTCAACGCTGCAGCATTGGACTCTGGTAGCAGCAAGGCATATGTGCATAGATGCTGATAGGACCAAGTGAGACCGATAGTGCCACTGGTAGGGCTGCACACCGTGCTGTATACCGATGGGTCATATGGCACTGTCTGACGGCCACAGCACCCATACCATCGTGGTTGGGCTTTGACAGGATGGTAGACGGTACAAGGTGATACCATTTTGGTGGGATGTACAATTTGATGATGGCAAGGGGGTTAGGGCAGTGCAACATACCATGAAAGTATTCCCATGCAGGTGCAGAGGGGACAGAGGCCAACTTTGGTGTGGCTGGAGCCATGGACAAGTTGCAGGGTGTAAAGGTCAAACACCTCACGCAGGGGACTAATGGTGCAGCCAGAAGGGCTTGAAAGCTGTAAAATGGAAAATGGAAAATGGAGAGCTTACACTTTCAGTACTGGGGGTATGACCAGAAAGCGAAGATAAAAACCTGGAAATTTGAGGTGAATAGGGATGGTTGAGAGGGAAGGACAGAGAGTGATGGGGAGTGGTAACACTTAGTTGCAAGTCTTGTGGCCCGTGTCGAAGGTAACTTGTTAGTAGTTATACAGCCTTGTAATTTCCTGGCATTTCAGCTTACAGGTACTGATCAGTGTTTATTAGTACAGTTGACTATGCCATGATCTCATAGCGCATGGCCTCGTAGTGCATAAATGTCATGTGTATAGCCTTTTATGGAACAAGCGTCCAGATGCAGAGAAAAATCTCGTACTACATAATTTTCACTTATGCGGTATGAGATAGTCAACTGTAGTCACAAGTCTTGCGGCCCGTGCCGAAGGCAACTTGTTAGTAGTTATACGACCTTGTAATTTCCTGGCGCTTCGGCTTACAGGTACTGATCAGTGTTATAAGACCATCAGCTGCATCAGCTGCCGTTAGCTGGCCGTCAGCTGACCACAAGCACTTATATGCTTTTTTGGATTTTTCCGACATTTCGTCGTCGTACCGCCCGCCGGCGCCGGCGAGTATGTCCGCCAGCCGCGTGCAGGCATGCTACTTGGGACCTCTAGAAGGAACCTGATAAGTAACGCATACACCCTCCCACGCCGCAACAAGTGCCGATCCTGAGGATCCGAAGGTCCAGAATCGTTGATATTATTCGGCTGGTTAGCGAAAGAGCTGAACGAGCTGAACGCGAGGAGTCGGCTCAATTAAGGAAAGATGCGGGCGTCTGCCCGTGGTCGCCCTCCAGGCCTAATTTGAGCATGGCAGTGTAGAATATTGGTCTCACATGACCGGAGTGAACGGACACTGGCGCACGTGGCTGCAATGTCTCTGCTGTGACCGTCGTGCAAAGGCCAATCTTGGGCAATGATCAAACCCATACTTACGTCCTGGTTCCAATGTGGTGAACCTACTGCGCCAGGCCAACGCATGGAATGACGTGAAGATAGATAAAAAGGTGCAGGCGCATCGTACGTCCCAATACACCCAGCCAGATCTTCCATCCCATGGCCAACCTCTTGACTCCTCAAAGCTCACAAAAGCAAAAGATCCCAGTTGTCGCCATTCTTATCAGCTCCGACCTCACACTCTTCTCAGCATGGGATGTCGTTCGTGATTATCTACTTAAACGCTTCCCCGAGGAGAATCCCTCCTCTCTGGTAACTCCGCGCATCCCATCCCGCTTGAATACACTCTGACGGTCACCCGTCGCAGCAACCCCTTGTGGGATTCATCACGTACGGAATTCCCGGCTCCGATGGCTGCCCCGTCCTCGTCTACCGCTTCTTCGCTGAGGGCGCTCATCAACTGAGGGAAAACCCGGACGAGTTCAAAGTAGGTCACAGTTACACGGCCACCGGAAGCTCCACAGGAATGTTTGTTCTCGAGGGCTACGCGGCCGCGATCGAGGTAGGTATACCTCAAGCTCTATCTGCCCCCGAGATGTCCTCAGTATTGCTAGATGATCGACACCTTCCTCAACCGCGTCAACCGGGAGCATAGGGAAATGTACTCTTATCATCTGTGGCACTGTGCAGCCCAACCTGATGACGCTGAGCACCCACCTTGGAATAACTCTCGCACCCTCACATGGGAGACGCTCCCTGCCGAATTAGAGAAGGCGAGCGCACTGTCATGACCATGCCCAATATTGCAGACTTATTTATCGCTCACAGCGAGACATTGAATATTCGACAATATATGTCCAGCCTTCTCCGGCATTCGGGCTGTCTTCCGCAGTGCGCCACATATTCTCCACGTTACGTCGCGTCCCTTTCACCTTATACCATCCAACAGAACTCAGATGCGCCCGTGGTACCATGGTTCCCCACATGCCCGGTTCACACGATTCCACTACCGCGCTTCACTCCGTCACCTGAGCTGGGAAGTAATGATCAATGGGTGGGGATGCTTGAGTTGCGGCACGTGGATCCGCCGTTGCACGTACATGTTCTAACTGAGGACCCATTCGGCGATCTGTGCGCACGTTTTCTCGTGGTGCGTTTGTCAGTTGAGGACTTACGTCCTCGCAGATTAGCATCAACATGGCCAAAAGCTTTGTCACTCGAACTTGTTCAATCCACAGTGTCGATAACCGAGTTCCAGGCGTGGATGAGGAAATGTATGAAGAAGGCAACAACCCCCCCGGTGATGGTGCGGTTCCTTCCCGCGTCTGAAACGGACAAGCATAACCTTAGCAAACTGGTCGAGTTGCTTAGAAGCCACGGCTGTGTAGGTAGTTGATGCTCTCATGAGGTTTGTCCTCTGACCTCTTTGACAGAACTCAACTGCCAGTTGGGTGGT